>BOPN01001091.1:310109-315109 GCA_017312705.2 Penaeus japonicus
ATACACATATACAGCCGTAACAAGGATCACAGACTACACCTTAATCAAAAGACAAAAGAGAGGAGGAGGGGTGAACGAGAGGGAAGAAGGAGGAGGGAGGGAGGGAGGGAAGAACCCACCCTTTTCCTATCCCCCATCCCCCCATCCCCCCTTCCCCCTTCCCCCCATCCCGATGAAATACCCTTCCATGAAATTAATTCCCGAACCGATGCAACGCAGCCAATGGTGCACTTAATACCATGTTGATATCACGGCAAACCAAACATACATCTTTTTACGAGGCAGACCGGTCAAATGAGATGGTTAGAGGTTGCCAAGACAGGTAATTACGGGCCCAGTTATTTGTGTCCGTAATTACCCTTCAGTTGCCGCTGAGGAGGGGAAGGATGCATGCATAATTGCAAAGGGAGATCCTTAGCGTGGACTGTCCGTACTCTCCTTATCCTACCAGCGTGAACGAATGGGACTGAGTATCATTGTCTTATTCTCATTATTTTAATCTTTTTCCGTTTCTTTTTCTTTCTTTTTTTTTTATCTTTTCCTTCCCACCTTCTTTCTTTACCTTATCGTCTTTCGTTTCTTCACCTCGGTCTGATATCTGTTATCATCAAGACAAGAATTTTGACGAAGAAGAAAAAGTAGCGTTCACAATGCCCCTTCCCCGTTGCGCCGCGTCACATGCTCAACACTCCCTATGGTGTTCCGCCACAGGTTGCAGCGGGATGGCGTAACACTTGCAACCGCGTGGCACTGTGGTTTGTATTGCAATACACCTGTGGCACGGAGCACGCGGGAGGCACCGTCTCCCTCTCGCGAACGAAATTTTCTTCGTCTTTTCACTTGTTTATCAAATACACATATGTAAGTGAGAGTATAGACGCAGATAAATGCAAATGCACAGCTCTCTCTCTCTCTCTCTCTCTCTCTCTCTCTCTCTCTCTCTCTCTCTCTCTCTCTCTCTCTCTCTCTCTCTCTCTCTCTCTCTCTCTCTCTCTCTCTCTCTCTCTCTCCCTCCCCTACACACGACCGCAAAGCCCCCCCCTCTCACAGGAGCCTACCAAGAGACGCGTCGACGCCGCAGCATTCGCCGCCCTCCTCGCCCGCCCGCTCCTTGCACGTCCTCCTCCTCTCGAAAGACATTCCAGGGAATATTCCCGACGGGCTTCTCGACAAGACGGCCGAAGGTGCACCTCCAACCTCGAACGAATTAACTACACTGTAAGCGCTCGGGACGGCGGCGGCGAAGGGGGGTGGGAGTGATGCAGGCCACAGTGATATTGACTTCCGGTGGCCGGTCAGGCGAGCTGGCCACGCTGATTCTTTGAGGTCGCTGTGTCTCCCTTTCTCGGCTTTTATCGCTCTCTCTCTTTCTCTCTCTCTCTCTCTCTCTCTCTCTCTCTCTCTCTCTCTCTCTCTCTCTCTCTCTCTCTCTCTCTCTCGCTCTCGCTCTCGCTCACTCGCTCTCTCTCCATCTCTCCATCTCTCCATTTCTCCATCTCTTCATCTCTTTATCTCTCCTCTCCATCTCTCCTTCTCTCCATCTCTCCATCTCTTCCTCTTTCTCTCTACCTACATCTATTTCTCTATCCCCATCTACCTATCTTTATCTATCTATCTATCTATCCTCATCCATACAAGTACAGTATTCATCTCCCAGTTGATCTCAAAACCAAGAAAGAACGAAAATGCATAAGACCTCAAAACAAACCACACTAACCAAAGCGATCGCATGCAGAAAGAGCAAAAGCGAGAGAAAGAGTGAGCGAAAGGCGAGAAAAGAGTAAGAACGAGGAATGAAAGGCACGGAGGGGGAGTGAGATGACAGAATGCCTGTGGAATGCTGCCTTCACACGGCCGGTGCAGCTTGATAACACGGTGTAAATCAACAAAGGAACTCCATAAGCTTTCGGTGTGTCACTGATAGGTCTTTCTGCTTTTGTCTGTTCGTCTGTTAGTTCGTCAGTTACTTGGAGTGGCTAGCAATCGTTCACGTTTGTTGGTGAACCATTTTCTTGGTAGTTAGGTAGCTAGTTTTCGAGATTTCTAGTTTGAGAGTGTCTGTCTCTCTCTCTCTCTCTCTCTCTCTCTCTCTCTCTCTCTCTCTCTCTCTCTCAGGAAATGGTTCGTGAACGGCGCCCTGGCCTCCTCTCGTGCCAGGGCTGGTGTGCAACCGCTGCCCAAGAGTCAACAGGAGTTATATGCAATTACAACTTCAAGAGCAACCACAATTAATGCTACTTTATGTGTCGATTCGTTATTATCTTGTCCTGCCGCGAATAATAATGCTTCTCAATCGTGAGTATTTTATATCATATCACTTGCATGGAACGCAATAGCATGAAGAGAGAAAAAAATACATACAACTGACCGTCTATGATATGCATTTTTTTAACCATTCGCCATTGAATGATCTCTAAGTGTATGTCTCTCGCTCTTCGGCGTCCGTCACGTATGGAGGGGATGTAGAGGTTTCGGCTCCCTTATCAGACAGCTTCCTCTGCGTCATGGCACTGTTGCGGTCTCCCTGTTTGTCTTTCTTTCGTTTAAGAAACCATATAGGCAGAAGTGGAAAAAAAACGGAGCTCACTGTACGCTGATTGTTGTATAAACGGGAGGTTGAGGAGGTAGAGGGGTAGATGCAGCGAGAGACAGAGGAAGGGGTTGAAACAGTGAGAGAGAGTGATAGTGAGTGAGAGAGAGAGAGAGAGAGAGAGAAAGAAAGAGAGAGAGAGAATGGAAAGCTGCGGATTTTTTTTTTTTTTTTTTTTTTTTTCATAATCTCTCTCTTTTTGAATCATATCTATAGCAGGTGCATGCCAGTAACCTACCCTCGCCACGCATCCTGCCCGTTTGATAAGCTGAAACCGGCGGTTAATGCCGTTTGTTTCGAGAACACGATGGTCTATACAATATACTTATACCACTGATCTCTGAGGAATAAGCAGAATCAAATCAAGAATCACATAAAACATATCAACCATAGCATCCTTCATCTCGTTAGGACAAAATCACTCGTGATTATAGGGGCTCAAACTTTGCATGTTTCTTTTTTTTTCTCTCTCTCTCTTTTTTTCTTTTCTTTCTTCTACTTTGACACGAAACTGCCGGGACACGCTACGCCCTCGGGATACTACGCAGTTGCTCTGGAGTTTTCTAACAGGGTTGTGGAGACGAATAGTTATCATCATGGTGAATACGCAAAGGATTTCGGATTCGCTGATCGGTAACCAGTTTGAATATTCATGTATGCGTGCACACACATGCACACACACACGCGCGCATATATATATATATATATATATATATATATAGATAGATAGATAGATAGATATAGATATATATATATATATATACATATATATATATATATATATATATATATATATATATATATATATATAAATATAAATATATACATATATATATATATATATATATATATATATATATATATATATATATATATATATATATATATATGCATATATATATGTGTATGGATACACATGCAGAGATCCTCCTTATCTCAACCACACTAAAACGCGCTTACTTGAGTCTTTTTTTTTTCTTTTTTTTTCTTTTACTTTCTGAGAGGAAAAAGTCCTGCTTGGAGATGAACCTAAGCTTAATCCTAACTCTGTTTACTTTTTCCTCTTTCATTAACCTTGCGTAACAGTAATTCTAATAATAATGATAATAATAATAGCAATTATTTAAATAGTAATGACTGGTAATGCAGAGATTTAGAAACAATAATCATGAAAATAACAATTATAATGATAATAATAATAAGAGTAAGGATTATGATGATAAAAGAATTAATAAAAAGATAATAATGAAAATGGTCATCAATAATAATGATATTGATGATATAATAATATTAATAATAATAATAGTCGCAGCAGGAGTAAATTATAACTAAAAGATAATAAGAATATGCAAAGAAGTGAATTCATAAAAAAGGAGTAGACAAGAAAACACATTTACATATGACTAAATAAAACAATTTTGTCCTCAATTTTGAAACCAAAATAAATTAACTTTACTTTTCTTTTTTTAACGTGGAAAAGAAAGTGAGAGAGAGAGAGAGAGAGAGAGAGAGAGAGAGAGAGAGAGAGAGAGAGAGAGAGAGAGAGAGAGAGAGAGAGAGAGAGAGAGAGAGAGAGAGAGAGAGAGAGAGAGAGTGAGAGAGAGAGGAAGAGAAAAAGAGAAAAAAAATTGAGAGAATGAGAAAGAGAAGAGGAAGAGAGAGAGAGAGAAAGAGAGAGAGAGAGAGAGAGAGAGAAAGAGGAAGAGAGAGAGAGAGAGAGAGAGAGAGAGAAAGTGGAAGAGAGAGAGAGAGAGAGAGAAAGGTAGTATCTTATACCTGAGAGTGATAATCTGAAGATCAAAATCAGTGACTAAATATAGATAAAAAAATTCTCCCTCCCCTCTCTTCTCCTTACCACTTTGTCTATTCAACAGCAGTAGTTTTGCCACCTACCCCCTCCCCTTCCCCCTCACCCCCTCCTCTCTTTCATCTTAACTTGTTGCGTTCCAGCTTCTGCCCCCTCCCCCCATATCCCAACCCCCATTCCCCCTCCCCACCCTGGCCCTTCCCTGCCACTCCACTCCTCTCTTCCTCCACTCCTCTCCCCCCGCCACTCCACCCCCCCCCCTCCCACTCCATCCCTCTGTCGCTGCCTCACACCTCGCAAAAAAAAGAAAGAAAAAAAAGTGTCTTTTATTGAATTCAATCTTCCTTTTATCTCATGATTATAGTGCTAATCAACACCCCTCCCTCCCTCCCCCCTCCCCATCCCCCTTCCACCGATCTCGCTTATTTTTTTATCTCTTATTTTCTTTCTCTCTATTTCTTTCTTTCTCTCTCCTATTACTGTTTTCTATTCTTTATATGATATCGCTCACGCATTGGTCATTATAGGATGGATATTATCAATATTCGTTAGTGATTGCTAATTGCAATGGAGGTCAACAAAACAAGAAGAAGAATAACAACG
>BOPN01001092.1:5000-7500 GCA_017312705.2 Penaeus japonicus
GAGAGAGAGAGAGAGAGAGGAGGAGGAGGGGGAGAGAGAGGGAGGGAGGGAGGGATGGGGAGGGAGGGAGGGAGAGTGGGAGGGAGGGAGGGAGAGAGGGAGAGAGTGTGGGAGGGGGGGAGGGAGAGTGGGAGGGAGGGAGGGAGGGAGGGAGAGAGGGAGAGAGTGTGGGAGGGAGGGAGGGAGAGGGAGGGAGGGAGGGGGAGAGGGAGGAGGGAGGGAGGGAGGGAGAGAGAGAGAGAGAGAAAGAGAGAAAGAAAGAGAAAGAAAGAAAGAGAGAAAGAAAGAGAGAGAAAGAGAAACAGATAAAACAAAGCAAAATACACAGAAGAACCTGCCGTATCTCCCTACTATCTCCTCAACTCCCAACTCGACCCCAAGACAAACAGGAATCTTGAAGACCTACACATGCACGCCATGCACGGACATGCACTCCGAGACACAGACGCGGGTATCGCATCGCCAGGAAAATGCCTCAGCACATGCCAGCGTCGCAATGCCGCCTCCAATGCCGTTCATTTCCCCCGCGATGCCTGTATGCCTGTACGCTGATCTCTGCTGATTCTTCTTCTGTCTTTCTCTTTATCTTTCGTTTTGTTTCTCTTTCTTTTTCCGTTTTTGCTCTCTCTCTCTTTCCCTCTCTTTCTTTGTTTCTTGTTTATTTGCGGTTGTTTTACTTTGTTTTTTTTTGTGTTTTTTTTTTTCTTAATTTTTCTCTCACTCTTACTTCTCTCTGTCTGTTTGTCTCTGTTGTTACTCTAGTTGCATGCCGTCACTCTAGTTAATGCAATGCGGCGGTGGTGACACAGGCGCCCGGGCGGGAAGGGAAGAGAGAGAGAGGATTCATGAAAGAGGATTCAAGAGGATTCAAGAGGATTAACTAAAGAGGATTCAAGAGGAAAAGGGGAATTTCGAGGATATTTAAGAGGATTCAAGAGGAAAAGGGGGAATTTCGAGGATATTTAAGAGGTTTAAGAGGAAGTTGGCATTGGTTATGAGGTTAGTGAGAATACTTATGAGGTTATTAATGAATCCATGAAGTTATGAAAGAGGATTCAAGAGAATTCAAGAGGAAAAGGGGGAATTTCGAGGACATTTAAGAGGATTTAAGAGGAAGTTGGCATTGGTTCTGAGGTTAGTGAGAACACTTATGAGGTTGTTAATTGAATCAATGAAGTTGTGAAAGAGGATTCAAGAGGAAAGGGGGAATTTCAAGGAGATTTAAGAGGATTTAAGAGGAAGTTGGCATTGGTTATGAGGTTAGTGAGAATACTTATGAGGTTGTTAATTGAATCAATGAAGTTATGAAAGAGGATTCAAGAGGATTCAAGAGGAAAAGGGGGAATTTCGAGGATATTTAAGAGGATTTAAGAGGAAGTTGGCACTGGTTAAGAGGGTAGTGAGAATACTTATGAGATTATTAATTGAATAACTAATCAATGAAGATATAATTGACAGACTGATGAGAAATTAAAGAGAGAAGATGCGAAGGAAAGAGGAAATTAGAATGATTTTATATAAAGAGCAATTCAAGAGAGTGGATTCAAGCGGTAGAGAAAAACAAAAGACTAAGAAGAGATACAAGAGAAGAGTCTCAAGAAGATTCAAGAGTAAGAGGATATCAAAACATTACGGAATTCAAGAGGAATTTGAAAAAAATATATATAATAGAAGATTCAAGAGGGAGAATAAAGTAACAGAATAATAGGAAATTCAAAAGAAATCATTCAAGAAGAAGAGGAAGACACACTCAAAAAAAAAAAAAAAGCTATTAAACGATTCGATAATAAGAAGAGAGAAAGGAAGAGGAGATAATTCAACGGGGAAAAAAGAAGAATAATTATTCGATATACCAAGAAGAGGAACCCGAGAATAGGAGAAATGTCAAGAGT
The DNA here is from genome assembly GCA_017312705.2 of Penaeus japonicus. Classification (NCBI taxonomy): domain Eukaryota; kingdom Metazoa; phylum Arthropoda; class Malacostraca; order Decapoda; family Penaeidae; genus Penaeus; species Penaeus japonicus. The sequence goes on from BOPN01001092.1 coordinate 6,893, forward strand.
AAGAGGGAAATAGAATAACAAAAATAAGAAAAGTAAGAAAGAAAAGGAAGATACAAAAAGCCAAATAGAAAATATAAAAGTGAGAGATAGAACAAAAATTCAAACGAGACGTGAATTCAAGAGGAAAAGACTCTTGAAAAGAAGGAGATGATAGAAAAAATAATAATAATAAGAAAAATAAATGAAAATGCAATAGCGTGATATGATTCAAAAAAGAAAATTAAATTTGAAAGCGAGTTTGTTTTTTTTCTTAATACGATTCAAAAGATCAAGAAGAGATTTAAAAGTAAGAGGATATTCCAAAAAGAAAAAAAAGATCAAGAGATAATCCGCGAGTAAGAGATCCAGAAACAAGAGAAAAAAAAAAAAAAATCCACAATAGGAAAAAAGAGACTTCTTTCTTCTTTCTCAAAGGATTATCTCCCGCATCTCATATCCTTCCTTAAGACTCTGGTCTTAATATGTCCTCGTCCTCTTTGGATTCACGAATGAAAATCCTCTTCTCTTTCTTTTGGCTTCCTCTCTCTCCTCTGTTTCTTCCTTCTTCTGCTTATCGCCGACTCTCGCCAACACATTAATCGTCTTCTTCTCTGTCATAATTTTTGTCT
>BOPN01001092.1:42500-47500 GCA_017312705.2 Penaeus japonicus
CCCCACCCCCACCCCCACCCCCACCCTGATCCGCATCTTCACCTTAAGCGAAAGGGTTAAGCAACCATGGCTTCCCATATATGGAAATAGCATCATGCGAAAAACGACAGGAGAATTGTGCGAAAACCTCACGAGATAATAATGTATTCATGATTCATAAAGTTATTCAGGTCTAGAGGTAAGGGGGAGGGGGGGGGGTTGAGAGCGAAGAGGGGGGGATAGTGGGAGGGGCGAGCTTTATGACGTCATATCTGAAGGAGCCAATCAGGGGGAGCTTTTTGACTTCATATTCCAAACGACCAATCGGGAATAGGGAGAGGACTGAGGGCGAGTTTTGTTACGTATTTTTTTCTTCCAAATAGCCAATCACAGGAGAGGGGAAAACACGTCATATCCAAAATAGCCAATCAAGAAAGAGATGTGAAAATAGCCAATCAGGAGAGAAGAAGAAGAAGAAGAAGAAGAAGACAAAAAAAGACAAAACGAAATCAGATTTTTCGAGTGATTTCTGAAGTCTACCTTTGATTTTTTCTTTTTTTCGGAATATTAAACCTTTGAATTATTTTAATTCAAACGTCCCTCTTAAGCCCGGATTAGAAAGAAAATATAGACTTTAAAACTAAAAAAAAAAAAAAAATAGAAATCAGCCTAGCCTTTAATACTTCAGGTCCAAAAATTTCCTCGTTGAAAAACAATCCCCAATCACCAAAAAAAAAAAAAAAAAAAAAAGGAAATCCAGAACCAAATTAACAAACCGAACAGCAAATAAAGCGATGCACTTAGCGCTAACACCCAAAGGCAGAAAGAAGTAGCAAGCAAGCACGCAGGCACACATGCACTCTCTCCCAGCGCCTGAGACCTTCCGCTTCTCGCTTCCTGAAAATGGCCGTAATTCCTTTCCGGCTTTCAGCTTCTTCGTGATTGTTTCTTCTCATATCCTCCCCTCTTCTCCCCTCCCCTCCTCTCCCCTTCCCTCTCCTCTCCTCTGCCCCCTCCTCTCCCCCCTCCCCTCCTCTCTCCTCTCCTCCCTCCCCTTCTCCTCTCTTCATCCTCCCCTTCCCTCTCCTCTCTCCTCTCCTCTACCCCCTCCCCTTCCCTTCTCCTCTCTCCTCTCTCCTCTCCTCCCTCCCCTTCCCTTCCCTCTCCTCTCCCCTTCCCTCTCCTCTCCTCTCTCCTCTCCTCCCTCCCCTTCCCTTCCCTCTCCTCTCCCCTCACCACCTTCCCTTCTCCTACCCTCCTCTCCCCCATCCCCTCCCCTTCTCTCTCCTCCCTATCCTCCCCCCTCCCTATCGACGATGTTTTCATTTCCTCTCCCTATCCCCTCCCCCTCCTCCCTCCCTCCCTTCCACTTTCAAAAAATTCCTCTTACTAACCCCTCCCACCCCATCTCCCCTCCCCCTCTACGAAAACCCCCCCATCTCCCCTCCCCCTATACGAAGACCCCCCCATCTCCCCTCCCCCTCTACGAAGACCCCCCCCATCTCCCCTCCCCCTCTACGAAGACCCCCCCCCATCTCCCCTCCCCCTCTACGAAGACCCCCTTCTCCCCCTCTCCCCCTCCCACTCCCACTCCCACTTCTGTAAGACCGTCATTAGCGAAAGCCTAGTGAACCATAATCAACCACAACAGTTTCAGCATTAGCGATCACTCCCAACAACAATAGCTCCGGCGTCAGCAACAGTAGCAGTGGCATAACCACCACCGACGTCAGCACCACCAAAACAACAATACCAACACCAGCATCACCAACGGAACACGGAACAACAACATCCGCATCACCACCAAACAACAACACCCAAAAACAACAACACCATAAAAAAAAACATCTGCATCAACTACAACAATAGTAAAACCTCTGGCTGCCGCATCTCCCTTCCCCCCCCCTCCCTCCCCATCCCTCCCTCCCTCCCTCCCTCCCTCCCGCCCCTGCCCTCCCTCCCCTCCCCTCCCCCTCCCTCCCTCAAACCCTCCCCGCCCCCTCCCCCTCCCCCAGCGCTGGCATCCGCACAAACAACACCGCATCCCCGCTCCTCCCCCTCCTCTCTCCTCCGTCTCACACGCCTCTCTACTCCCTCCCCGCCCTTTCTTCCGCACCAACAATATAAAAGCGGGCGCCCGTGCCCTCCGGTGCACTTCGGGAGCATCTGCCGAGTGATTAATTAACCATGTAATGCGCTGCAGGTATTGACAGGGAAACCTGTTGACGGGGACGGGCGGGGAAGTTAATATGGGCGGGATGGACGGGGGACGGGTGGGGGAGGGGTGAGGAGGGGTAGGGTATATATATATATATATATATATATATATATATATATATATATATATATATATATATATATATATATATATATATATATATATATGTGTAAACACACACACACACACACACACACACGCACACATATCTGTGTATTAGTGTATATGTGTGTGTGTGTGTGTGTGTATGTGTGTGTGTGTGTGTGTGTGTGTGTGTGTGTGTGTGTGTGTGTGTGTGTGTGTATGTGTGTGTGTGTGTGTGTGTGTGTGTGTGTGTGTGTGTGTGTGTGCGTGCGTGCGTGCGTGCGTGCATTCTCTCTCTCTCTCTCTCTCTCTCTCTCTCTCTCTCTCTCTCTCTCTCTCTCTCTCTCTCTCTCTCTCTCTCTCTCTCTCTCTCTCTCTCTCTCTCTCTCTCTCTCTCTCTCTTTCTCTCTCTCTCTCCATACATGCATACATTTTTTTCTATCTATCTATATCCATATCTATCTATCTATCTATCTATATCTATCTCTCTCTCTCTATACACCTACTTAATTCAGTCCCCTACACCAATATATTTAAGTCAAGAAAAGAAAGAAAACTATAAACCATAACCCACGACAAATTTCACAAACTGCCTTCACTTTCTGCCCCTCCCCTGATTTGTGGCACAGCAGGACACTGTCTCACATCCGATAGCCATATCCTCCAGTTTTTAATAGGCCTATATATTCTCCTCAAGACACTTGGGAATGTTATAAATTTGATCACAGCGGAGGTCCTTCCAACTAGCCGTCATGAGGGTTTATTTTCGTATTGATTTCGTGTGGGGATTTGACCCTTGTTGCATGTAGGCCTATTTGTGTCACTAGGAAGGTGACGTGTGGAATTGTTACTTGAACTTAATTCATGGTAGGGTAGAAAACTTCTGTTCATGGTAGACCTAGTTAGTAGCAAAGATAAACTTTTCTTCATGGTAGACATGAAAAAGATAAAATTATAGTTATGGGAGAGAAAGAACACTAGAAAAAAAAATTCATTCATGGTAGAAAAAAAAAAAAAAACACGAAAGAGAAAAATACCCCTTCATAACAGAGGGAAAAAAAACATTCACGGTTGTAAAAAAAAAAATAATAATAATAAAATAAATAAAATAAAAAAATAAAATATACATTTATTATAAAGGAAACCCCGTCCATGGTAGAGGAAAACCCCAAACGATGGCGTTAGATTGGCCCTACCCCCACCACCACCCCCCACCCCCCCCCCATTAAAAAAAAGAAAAAAAACATCAATGTTGCATGCAGCTTTATGGTCCGGCTTTACGATCCCTGGGAGGTCGATGAGCAACTAGAGTAAACATGGCGCTGGTCACGGGTTCCGTGTCCTTTGGGGGGGGGGGGGGGGGGGGGGGGGGGGGGGGGGGGGGGGGGGGAGGGAGAGGGAGAGAGAGAGAGACAGAGAGAGAGAGAGAGAGAGAGAGAGAGAGAGAGAGAGAGAGAGAGAGAAACAAAGAGATAAACAGAAAGAGAAAGCAAGAGACATAGAAAGACAAAGAAAAAAAATAACGATAGGTGTTCGACATAGCCAGAAACAAACAAACAAACAAACAGACAGACAGAAGAAGAAAAAAAAGAAAAAAAAAAAGAGAGAGAATACCCCGCGTCCCGATCGCCAACAACGGAATGGAATAAAGACGCCAACAAGGGAACGGCAAGTTGCAACGAACTCAATCGCATTCCCAATAAACGACGCCAGACTTTCCCTACAATAGTCGCAAGTGAAGTCTTCTGTTAACAAACTTTCTTTTATTTACCCTCTATTTTCTTTTATTTTCCCTTTATTTTCTTTTATTTATCCTTTATTTACTCTTATTTTCCCTTTATTTCATTTTATTTATCCTTTATTTACTTTTATTTACTCTTTATTTCATTTTATTTTCCCTTTATTTTCTTTTATTTTCTCTTTATTTTCTTTTATTTTCCCTTTATTTTCTTTTATTTTCCCTTTATTTTCTTTTATTTTCCCTTTATTTTCTTTTATTTACCCTTTATTTTCTTTTATTTTCCCTTTATTTTCTTTTATTTACCCTCTATTTTCTTTTATTTATCCTTTATTTCATTTTATTTTCTCTTTCTTCTATTTCTTCTTATATATTTGTACAATTCATCCGAAACCTGAAGTAAAATAAATAAAGGAAGATATAGAGAGAATGTTGCAATACGGATTGTTAGAAAGAAAGACAAGTCGAAAAACGTGTTTGAACAAGTTGCACTTTGGTGGTGGTGGTGTGTGTGTGTGTGTGTGTGTGTGTGTGTGTGTGTGTGTGTGTGTGTGTGTGTGTGTGTGTGTGTGTGTGTGTGTGTGTGTGTGTGTGTGTGTGTGTGTGCGTGTGCGAGTGAATAAGCGAGCGAGTGAGTGAGTTAGTGAGTGAGTGAGTGAGTGAGTGAGTGAGTGAATGAGTGAGTGAGTGGGTGAGTGAGTCATTAAACACACAACACCCAAAGACTAAACCTCACCCCCGAACCTCAGGAAAAGTAAAACAAACAACATAACACCACAATAAAACAACAACAACAACAAAACAAACAAACAAACAAACTCCTCAGCGACATAGTTCGAAAGAGAAAACCCAACCGAGTTCTATCAAGAAAGGAAGGAAGTAAATAAACACCCTGGCGACCATTACCCTTATTACGTTTCCAGGATGAGATTCCTGCGTTATTGTCACATTCCGACTTCTAAGCGGATCGTAGGATGAACA
>BOPN01001092.1:55000-60000 GCA_017312705.2 Penaeus japonicus
AGCGAGTTGCGAGTTCCCGCTAAAAGTCAGACGAGTTTATAAGGAAATGAAACCATATGGCGGTTTATAGAAACACGAAAATAAGTTGAGTTTTCAGTTCTCAAAAAGCCACGTGGATAGTCTGTGAAAGAGAAAATAAAACCCAAGAGCTGAGTTTAAGAAAAGCCAGGAAAAGAAACAAGACGATGACGTAAGCCTAAAAAGGGCGGGAATAAAAACAATGAGAGGAGTTATAACAAAAAAGGAGGTGGGGGTGGGGGGGGGGGTGGGGGTGTAGATATGATGTGAGTTCGTGAGGAGGGGGTCCAAGTTAACTCATAACTAAACAATGAATAAAAAAGGTAATGAGCTGAATTCACACACACACACACACACACACACACACACACACACACACACACACACACACACACACACACACACACACACACAAATAAACAAAACAGTCATGCAACTTTAGAAGAAAAAAATGAGGTGTCGAGAAATGAGTCGGCGAGATGAGTCAAGAAATACGACAGATGGGTAAACCAGAGTCTTGGATTAAGGCGTGAGTAAATCAATCATCTGGCATCGATTGGCGTTGATGAGTCAGGGAGTGAGTTAGTGAAAGAGTACGTGACCCGTGGAGACATGATGACACGATGAAGAAAAACATATTTCTCCGTCTGTGTCTGTGTCTGTGTCTTTCTCTTTCTCACTCTCTCTCTTTCTTTCTCTATTTCTTTCTCTTTCTCTCTCTCTGTCTGTCTGTCTGTCTGTCTGTCTCTCTCTCTCTCTCTCTCTCTCTCTCTCTCTCTCTCTCTCTCTCTCTCTCTCTCTCTCTCTCTCTCTCTCTCTCTCTCTCTCTCTCTCTCTCTCATACACTTATATATACATATACATATACATATATATATATATACATATATATACATATACATATATATACATATACATATATATACATATACATATATATACATATACATATATATATACATATACATATACATATATATTTATGTATTCATATATTTACATATTCATATATCTATACATACATACATATATACATATAAACATATATACATATATACACCACCACACCACCCAGCACCACCCACAAACCCACCCGCCTTCAACACCACAACACCTCTTCTCTCGACGCCCCTAACAAAGACTATTTCATCGGGGTCCTTCCTCGCCCCAGAGAATAGATAACAGAGACCCTTTTATGACCACAGAGGGGGCTGGAGGAGGGGGTGGAGGAGGAGGGGGGCTGGAGGAGGAGGGGGCTGGAGGATGAGGGGGCTGGAGGAGGGGGCTGGGGAGGGGGAAGGGGAAGGGGGTAGGAGGTTATTAGGGAGGGAGGGAGTCTATAGAAAGGGGGTGGGGGATGCTGGAGGGGAGGAGGGTTAGAGAGAGAGGGGGGGGGGAGTTATTGGAGGAATTGGTGGGAGAAGTACTTGGGGGGGAGTGGGGGTATTAGTATAGGGAGGGTAGGGAGTTGAGGAGGTGGATAGGGGTGGGGGTAGAGGTGGAGGCGGAAGTGTGGGTGGGGCGGCGATGGAGATATGGGTGGAGAAAGAAGTAGAGATGGAATTGGAAGCAGAGGTGGAGGTAGAAGTAGAGGTGAAAGTGGAAGCAGAGGAGGAGGAGGAGAAAGGGGAAGAGGTAATGAAAGGTCCCTAGGATAGTGGTGGAGGAACAGGTGTGGATAGAGACGAAAGTGGAAACGTGAATATCGACACAAGGAGTGGAGGCGTGGATAGTAGTGGAGTAGAACAACAACAACAACCAACAAGAATAGCAATTTAAGAAGCAAATCCTAAATAGAAGCTGACGCAAAAAAAAAAAAAAAAAAAAAAAAAAAAAAAAAAAACGGAACTAGAAGAAAGAGCGACAATCCAAGAACGACTCAAATACGGAAGTGAAAAGAAACAGACAAAGCATATATGGCGAACAAAGAACAACAAAGAACACAACATAACGACGCTTCATGACGCTTCGAGTCTTCCTTTACCTCCTACTAAGCTCGTTTATCATTTCTTCTTCTTCTTCTCCTTTCCGCTTATTCTTATTTCCTCTCATTCAAGGTCTGACTCGACTGGTTGTCTTCGAGAATTAGTCGGTCTGTTTTAACGTCTTCGAGATCTGTCCATTTTTGAAGAGGAATTATCGTCAGGTATTTCAGTTCTGTTGGTTTAATTAATTTGACTTTTTGTAATCTTATCTTTATTCTCTTTTTTTTCTTATATACGTATTTACTTAACGTTTTACTTATTTATTTTTTTATCTCTTAACTAGTAGAATAGTAGAACAGGAGAGAGGGACTTGAATAATTCTATGAAAAGACGAAAGGCAAAAAAAGAAAGAAAAAATAACAAAAACAAAAATAAAGAAATAACGTAAGTATAGATGAGGTGAAATGTTATGAACATTACATAAAAAATTCTAATTCCATTTCAATCCCTACCCCATCCCTGCCTTTTACCCCCCCCCCCACTCCCTTCCTCCCCTCCTCTTTTCGATCCTCTCCCCCTCCACCTACCCCTCTGCCCACACCCCACGCCACCCCCCTCTCCCCCTCCCACCTTTCTTATCCACCTTCGTTCTTCCCCTACCCCCTACACCCTACACCCTACCCCTCTACCCCTCTCCCTTTTTTTTCTACCTTCCCCCCTCCACCCTAACCCCTTTCCGCTTCCAGCTTCCACTCTTCCTCCTCACACTAACCTCCTCCTCTCCCCCTTCCCCCCTCCTCCCCCTCCTCCTTCTACCTTCCCCTCTACCCCCTACCCCTCCTATACCCATCCTCCTCTTGTTATTCGTGTCGCTGTGTTGTTGTCATTCTAATATCTTACTGTTTATATGAATAATATGTTGCAATTCTTGTATTTAATTAATGAGATGCAGATTATGGTGATGCTGATTAAAATTTCCAAGTGTGATTATTACAGTAGCGATGATGATTGTAAACCTAGATCATTATTAGCGCAATCATTACCTTTATCAACTCAACTTGGCTGCGATCATAATCATTGCAGTGACGAGGATGAATGCAATGTTACAAACACCAACTCGACCTTGAAACCACCACATTACAAAACCACCCAAACAAGCAACATTCACCAAAAAAAACAATCAAAATTGCTATTAACACTTCCACGTGCATGACACCTCAACATAACCATGCAAAGATCTTCAACACGCGATACTAAACCATGCAAGAACGAACACTCACTTTTTTTTTATATGACAAGCGACGGGCGGGTACATTAAACAAACGACATCTGACAAGCGTGCAATAAAAAACCTGTCACTAATCACGAGCTAAAGCAACAATGCAACTGAGGATTATAAAAAATAATAATAATAAAATATAAAAAATAATAATAATCAACGCCATTGCTTTACAACGATTACGATACGTCATTCTTATTGCTATTGGAAATGCAATCCAGTCAGTCAGTACTTTGATATCAAAACATTATTCAGTTCATTATCAACCAGGAAAAAAAAAATATATATATATATATGATCAATGAATCTCAATTGTAAATCACTTCTTTATAGACGCTCTAATCAGGCAATTGATTTAGAGAAATAAATTGTTATATCTATGTTGTACTTTAATCGGATCACGAGTATAAATTTGATTTTTTTTTTATTCAACTCGCGCGTGGGAGGTGGCGGGGGAGGGGGGGGGCACCCGATATAAAATAAATTAATGAAATATAATTGTAATTTATAGCATCAGGGTTTCGACAATGATATGCCTATATTGATCTAATTATACATGGACTATTGTTTTCAAAGTTCATTGGACATGAAAGCAGTGTAATAAAATATGCTGGCAGGTGACTCTGTAATTATTATCTTTCTTATCGTCTTACTATTAACCATTATCATTATCATATTATCACTACAATCATCATTATCACTATTATTATTACTACCATTATGATTATCATTATCATTAATATGATCATTATCCTTATCATCTTCAATACTACTATTCTTATCATTATCATTATAATTATTACCATCATCAGCAGCAGCAGTGTTACTATTAATATAATGACCATTCAAATAATTTGGATTATTCTTATCACCGTCATCATTATCATTATCATGTTGCTTATATAACCATCATCATTACCATCACTAGCATCATCATTCTCAACATCATCACATCATCAACTTCCTTATCATCATCACCCTTATCATTATTGAAATAACATCATCATTATATAAACCACTTTCACATCAATGAACTAACCGGGTCATGCAAACAATATATCAAACAATGAAATATTTACCATGCACATCATGTACCTTTCATCATCACAGAAATAATTCTACCATGCAATGACGCATCTTATCATCAACAACAACAATACCATGCAATAATACATCAAGACAGAGATGGAGAGGTAGTCTGTTATCGTTCAATTTCGAAATCCCAAGTCACGTTACTCAATCAAGATGCAAACCCAATGCAAACGATGCAATTTATTCTCTCAATATCGCCTTCCATCTTCGCAACATAAATTATACCAACTGGCATCTCATTTGCGAACCAAAAAAAAATCCTAAACACATGTTTGCGAATTCAGAATAGCTGAAAGAAAAGAAAAGAAAAGAAAAGAAAAGAAAAGAAAGGAAAAAAAAAACATGACAGGTCAGTGCGTGCAGTCAAGCGATAATTAACGTCACGAGTGAATTATAATTAGCGTTTGTTTTTAATTAGCTCCAGCGAAAAGCCTGGACCGAGTTTTTATCACATTAAGAGAAACGAAACCAATAAATGATACACAAGCAGCGAGTTCCATTTTAATTGTTAATTTCGTACTTCGCGGGAATAAATACGTTGCAGTAAGAATGCGATGCGTGTTGATTATATTCCTCCTCGGTTTGGCTTTGCAAGTCTTGTTGCTCTTTGTGTGTGTGTGTGTGTGTGTGTGTGTGTGTGTGTGTGTGTGTGTGTGTGTGTGTGTGTGTGTGTGTGTTGTGTGTGT
>BOPN01001092.1:65000-70000 GCA_017312705.2 Penaeus japonicus
CCTCTCTTACCCCTCTCCCCTCTCCTTTTCAATAAACCTCTTAATTCTTCCTTCCTTACATCAATGTTCCTATTCTCGCCGCCAGGAACACACACACACACACACACACACACACACACACACACACACACACACACACACACACACACACACACACACACACACACACACACACACACACACACACACACACACACACACACACACACACACACACACACGCACGCACACACACACACACACACGCACGCACACACACACACACACACACACACACACACACACACACACACACACACACACACACACACACACACACACACACACACACACACACACACACACACACACACACACACACACACACACACACACACACACACACACACCCTCGCATTCAAAGGAGGTGTTAATACCAGAGACACGAACCTTCCGTAGGCAATTTTTGGGTGAGGGGGGGAGGGGAGGGGAAAGGGAAGGAGAGGGGATGCGAGAGGAAAGGGGAGGGGAAGGGGGAAGGGGGAAGGGGGAAGGGGGGAAGAAGGGAAATGGGGGAACGTGATGGACGCATTGTCGGGATACAAAGCCCTAATCAAGGTGTTCATATTCTTGGGAGATGGGCCTACAGAGGAAGAAAGGGAGGGAGGGAGGGAGAGAGGGAGAGAGGGAGAGAGGGAGGGAGGGAGAGAGAGAGAGGGGGAGAGAGAGAAAAAAAAAGAGAAAGAGGAAGAGAATGAGAAAGAGAAAGAGAGAGAGAGAAAGAGAGAGAGAGAAAGAGAGAGAGAGAGAGCGAGAGAGAAAGACAGAGAGAATGATCTCCATATAACTGGATGAAGTGCGGTACTGTTAGCGGATGATGTGGCCACAATGTGCCGTGACGCGACACCCTAAGCGGATTAAAAAGAAGGAAAGAAGGCGGCCACTTGTCCCTCTCTTCCGTCGGTCCCTCTCCCCTCCCCCCCCCCCCCCCTCCCTCTCCACTTCTTCCCTCTTAACGCTTCTTGTTCTACTTTTCTCTTCTTCCTCCTTTTATTTATTCAGCTTTATTCGTTATCATTGTCTTTTTAACTTCTTCCTTCCTTACCTTCCCTTCTTTTCTCATGCTGTATACTCCCTCCTCCCCCCCCTCCTCCCCCTACATCCCCCTTTCCCTTGTTTTCTCTTTCTCAAACAGCCTCCTCTTCTCCTACCTCCATACACCTCCCCTTCCACCTCCCTCTCCCCTACTTCCATCCTCCCTCCTCTCTTCCCACCCTCCTACACCTTCTCCCCCTCCCCTCCAACCCCCACTCCCCGCCCCACTCTTGTTTTCTCCTCCCCAAAAAGCCTTCTTTCTCCTGCCCTTTCGTCCTTTCTCTCTTCCTACCCCCATCCTCCATCCCCTCCTCCCTCCCCTCCTCCTTCTCCCTCCCTCCCCTCCTCCCACTCTCTCCTCCTCCTCCCCTCCCCCCTCCCTCCCCTCCTTCCTCCCCGCACGCACCGCGCACAAACACGCACCCATAGACGGAAACGTGTGTCCTCTTACGCCTGTTGTTTTCCTTTCACTAAAGATTTTCACACACGACTTCACAAAAGCCATCTTGTCGTGTCATGGTTTTGTCTGTCTGTTTGCCTGTCTGTCTGTCTGTCTGTCTGTCTGTTGTTTGTCTGTCTGTCTGCTTGTCTGTCTGCTTGTCTGTCTGTCTGTCTGTCTGTCTGTCTGTCTGTCTGTCTGTCTGTCTGTCTGTCTGTCTGCCTGTCTGTCTATTGTGTCTGTCTGTCTGTCACTCACAGAGATAGAGACAGAGATAGATGTGTATATGTATATGTATATGGATATGGATATGGATATGGATATGTATTTGTATTTGTATATGTTTATGTGTATGTATGCGTGAATAACCATGTACTCATGCGTACATATACATATTTATTAGATGTAATGAAGTGTGCAGGATTTCAAACAACAGAATAAAAGAGAAAGAGAGAGACAGAGACAGAGAAAGACAGAGACAGAGAAAGAGAGACAGAAACAAGAATAAAGAAAATAAAAACAAAAAATGAAGAAAACCAACAACCAAACCACAACAACGACAAAAGGAACGACACAGGAAGAAGGAAAGTGATATCAATAAGTCAAGAATAAGGCACCCATCACTACGAAGGGCGGGGCAAAGAAGGAAGGAAGGAAGGAAGGAAACGCGCAAGGAACTAAGGACACGCCCTGAAGGACCTCTATTCCCCGGATCCTCGTCGATGTCACCCCTCCTGCTGTGGGGGGAAGGAATTCGATCATTTTTTTTATAAATAATTCGATAATAGATCATTTTTTATAAATAATTCGATAATAAATATTTTTTTTCATAAATAATTCGATAATAAATATTTTTTTTTATAAATAATTCGATAAAATAATTCGATAATAAATATTTTTTTTATAAATAATTCGATAAAATAATTCGATAATAAAGTTTTTTTTTTATAAATAATTCGATAAAATAATTCGATAATAAATTTTTTTTTTATAAATAATTCGATAAAATAATTCGATAATAATTTTTTTTTTATAAATAATTCGATAAAATAATTCGATAATAAATATTTTTTTTTTATAAATAATTCGATAAAATAATTCGATAATAAATTTCTGCTCCTTAGGGGAGATTTCTGTCATTAAAGGGAGAGATATTTCTGGGTTTTCTAAAGAGATTTTTCTTGACTTGTTTTCGGTGGATTTCTGTTGTTTGTGGGAACGCTTTTTTTTGTTGTTGTTGTTATCTAAGGGGGGTTTTGCGGTTGTTTATGGGATATATCTTGTTAGGGGTGTTTTTCTGTCGCTTTGGGGGGATTTCTGTTTCTTACGGGATTTTTTTCTGTTATTTATGTGCACTTATTAACTACAAACATACACACTTTTTTTTAATACATACGTAATAACTACATGCTTTGGTAATTATATGATATAAGTGTATACATATATACATAGACAATGCTTAGCATCACATAAACATGCATACCTACGGACGCACATGCTTCCTCAAATACATGCATATATTCATACATGTAAAAACGCAAGTATTTATATACATATATACTTTCCACACAGGGTAATCGTGAATATATTCATGCACAAGCAAAGGCCTGGCGCCCGCGCGCGCATGCAGACACACACACACACACACACACACACACACACACACACACACACACACACACACACACACACACACACACATATATATATATAAATATATATATATATATATATATATATATATATATATATATATATATATATATATATATATATATATATATATATATATATATATATATATGGCAGATAAACCTACTATATAAAAAATAAATTTATTAGAAGATGAAACTTCAGTTTCGAAATTCACCTCGATTTCTTCTTCAGAATTCTACTAAATACGTTTTGTGTATAGTGGGTTTATCTGCCCTTTTATCAACACGGAAAAGTGTTTTGCAAGTCATATATATATATATATATCTATATATATATCTACATATATATATATATATTTATATATATATATATATATATATATATATATATATATATATATATATATATATATATATATATATATGATATAAATGCAGCACTTTCCCAATCAAATAAAATTCAGTTCTGCTCTTGACATTCCATCAAAGTTTCTCCCCCCTCCTCTTCCTCCCCTTTTACTTCAATCCTCTTTCCGTAGTCCGATCTTCCTCTACATAATCTTATTCCACTGGCGTCGCCCCCCCCCCCCCCTCCCCCCCACCATCCACCTGCAATGTCTCTTATTCTCGCACTTCCTTTTTTTTATTTTCTCTCTTCTATTTTCTCTCTCTCTCTCTCTCTCTCTCTCTCTCTCTCTCTCTCGCTCTCGCTCTCGCTCTCGCTCTCTCTCTCTCTCTCTCTCTCTCTCTCTCTCTCTCTCTCTCTCTCTCTCTCTCTCTCTCTCTCTCTCTCTCTCTCTCTCTCTCTCTCTTTCTCTATTTACTTATATATATATATATATATATATATATATATATATATATATATATATATATATATATCTATATCTATATATATACATATACATATGTATATATATGTAAATATAATATATATATATATATATATATATATATATATATATATATATATATATATATATATATATATATATATATATATATATATATATATATATGTATATATATGTATATATAGATACATATATATACTTATATATATATATATATACATATCAAAACTGCCCAGCCCTCCATAAACATCCCATCCCCCCATCTCCCATGCCCCCCCCACCCTCCCACCCACCCTCTACCCCCTTCCACGCCCCTCCCCTCCCCCATCTCCTCCCACCCACCACCCCTCCCACCTCCCCTCCCTCCCACTCCTCCCCACTCCACTCCTACTCTCTCTTCCCCACTTTCCTCCTCCTCATCTCCCTCCTCCCACCACCTCACTTCTCCCTTCCCCCTCCACCCTCCCCCACCACTTCTGGCTTCCCCTCCTCTCTCACCTCACTCGTAATCCCATACAAAAGCATTCCCGAGAGCCAGGCCTTCTTCAAGAGCCATTGTGAAGGAGGCGGGAAGTGTGCTTTACGACGCGCGGGGGAAGTCACGAGTCAGAGGGCGCGGAGGGAGGGAGGGAGGGAGGGGAGGGAGGGAGGGGGGATGGGGAGGGAAGGGTGGGGAGGGAGGGAGGGAGGGTAGGAGGGAGGGAGGGGGGATGAGAGGGAGGGAGGGAGGGAGGGAGGGAGAGAGGGAATGATGGGAGGGAGGGAGGGATGGGGGATGGGAGGGGGGGTGGGAGGGAGGGAAGGGTGGGAGGGAGGGGGGGAGGGAGGGGGGATGGGAGGATGGGAGGGAGGGAGGGAGGGAAGATGGGGTGGTGGGGGATGGGAGGAAGGGAGGAGAGATTGGGAAGGTGAGAGTGAGGGAAGGTGAGAGGGGAAGGGATATTAGGAAGGAGGGAAGATAGGTGGTTGGAAAGAAGG
>BOPN01001092.1:82500-85000 GCA_017312705.2 Penaeus japonicus
GGGCGAGTATGGTGAGTGTTGCAAGGAGGTAGAGCGAGCAAGGTGGAGCGAGCATGGTGAGTGTTGCAAGGAGGTAAAGCGAGCAAGGTGGAGCGAGCAAGGTTGGTAAAGCAAGCAAGGTGGAGCAAGCATGGTGAGTGTTGCAAGGAGGTAAAGCAAGCAAGGTGGAGCGAGCATGGTGAGTGTTGCAAGGAGGTAAAGCAAGCATGGTGAGTGTTGCACGGAGGTAAAGCGAGCAAGGTGGAGCGAGCATGGTGTGTTGCAAGGAATTAAAGAAAGCAAGGTGGAGCGAGCATGGTGAGTGTTGCAAGGAGGTAGAGCAAGCAGGGTGGAGCGAGCATGGTGAGTGTTGCAAGGAATCAAAGCAAGCAAGGTGGAGCGAGCATGGTGAGTGTTGCAAGGAGGTAAAGCAAGCAAGGTGGAGCGAACATGGTGAGTGTTGCAAGGAATTAAAGCAAGCAAGGTGGAGCAAGCATGGTGAGTGTTGCATGGAGGTGGAGAAAGCATGGTGGAGCGAGCATGATGAGTATTGCAAGCAGGTAAGGTAAGTAAGATAAAATATGTATGGTGAGCATTGCAGGTATTGCAAGCACAGCAAGCAGGTAAGAAGGAGGACAAGCAAAGTAAGAAGGTAAGGAAGTAGATAAGTTAAGTAAGGAGGAGAGAGGGAAGGGGAGAAGGAAGAAGGTGGTTGGATGTAGTGATGGTAATAGTGATGATGATGATGATGGTGATGATGATGGTGATGGTAATGGTGATGATGGTAATGGTGATGGTGATGATGGTTATGATGATGGTAATAGTGATGATGATGGTGATAATGGTGATGGTAATGGTGATGATGGTGATGGTAATGGTAATGGTGATGATGGTTATGATGATGGTGATAGTGATGATGGTGACGGTGACGATGACGATGACGACGATGATAATGAAGATGAAGATAAAGATGATGAAAATAATAACGATTTCTTAAAAAAATCACAAAAACACAATAACCAAACCAGAACAGACATAATAGAAGAATCTCCACTGTAAGCTTTACCTTTCCCCTTCCATACTCGCTAAAGGCTAAAGGGTGTAAATCCAACCTTATCTTAGACGCGTTTCTCGTATTTCCAATAACACAACTTTTCCTTAAGGAGCTTGACAGAATGCCTTGACACCTAACGGGCATAGGCACCGGGTGTCGTGGCATTTTCGAGTTGGGGGGGTGGGGGGTCTTATTGCTTTAATAAAGGATGGTATTTATTTATTTTGTGTGTGTGTGTGTTTGGGGTATGTTTTTATATTTTTATTGGATTAAGAATTATTTCTTATTGATGTTGTGTTTAATAAATTATTTGTGTTTCTCTGGAAGAAATTAATGTTATCAATATCATTAATATTAATATTATTTTCTTTTAGATTTCTGTGGTCTAAATTTTGTATCTTTTTATTGTCTTTCTATCTTTCTTACATCTTTTTTTTATCAATATTTTTCTAAAAAAGACAATTTTATTTCATGTTCTCGATGAACGAAACTACACCTATTCAACCAAAAAAAATAAAAATAAATAAATAAATAAATAAGAATATCTTTTTCTCCTTCCCTCTTCTCTTTCTCACAAAAGCAAAGAATAAATAAAAACCTTTCTACTCTTCAGATTCTTCAGTCTAATGTATCTTTTAAGACGTAATACATAGCCTCGCTTGATAGACTGAGTGACATTCAATTTTCTTCCTTTTTTTTGAGTGACATTCAATGTTTTTTTTTGTTTTGTTTTTTTGTTTCGCCCATTTTTCTATCTTCTATTTTTAGATCCATGGAAATGTCAACAATATGTCTCTGATGCGCCTCTGGATTCGTGGTGTTTTGTGGAATTGAAAGATGAGAATAAAATCACAAAGGAGACGATAAACTGTGGGTTATTATCATTATTTTTTTGTTGTCATCTGTTTCTTATTTCTTAATGTCTGTATATCGAGCATTTATAGGTAGAGACACACACACACACACAAACACACACACTCGCACACGCACACTCTCTCACACACACACACACACACACAAACACACACACACACACACACACACACACACACACACCACTATACACACACACACACACACACACACACACACACACACACACACACACACACACACACACACACACACACGCACACATACACACACACACACCACTACCCACACACTCCTCTACCCTAACCCCTCCCCCGCCCCCTCTAACCCCCCTCCACCTCCCAAGAATCCCCCTCCCCCCTTTCCCTTCCCCTGACGCTGATGGACGAGTAGCGTCTGTCTACCCTGCCACAAACAGGGCAGGGATGGCGAGCCGAAGGCGGGTAACAGGACGTGAAGGGCCGGTGGGGGGAGGGGGGAGGGAGAAGTGAGAGGGTAGGGAGGAGGAGGAGAAGGAGGTGGACGGGGAGGAGGAGGAGGTGGTGGTGGTGGACGAGGAGGAGGAAGGGGAGGAGGAGGAGGAGGAGGAGGAGG
>BOPN01001092.1:92500-102500 GCA_017312705.2 Penaeus japonicus
CATGAAAAGTGCTGACTCATCCTCACCCAGCGGGGGGGGGGCCATGAGAAAAGTCCCAGCCTGATAAAACCTATGGCCACATTTAGGCAAAGATCAAAGTTTATCAGCTAATGAAGGTGCAGAGAGAGAGAGAGAGAGAGAGAGAGAGAGAGAGAGAGAGAGAGAGAGAGAGAGAGAGAGAGAGAGAGAGAGAGAGAGAGAGAGAGAGAGAGAGAGAGAGAGAGAGAGAGAGAGAGAGAGAGAGAGAGAGAGAGAGAGAGAGAGAGAGAGAGAGAGAGAGAGAGAGAGAGAGAGAGAGAGAGAGAGAGAGAGAGAGAGAGAGAGAGAGGGAGGGAGAGAGAGAGAGAGAGAGAGAGAGAGAGAGAGAGAGAGAGAGAGAAAGAGAGAGAGAGAGAGAGGGAGAGAGAGAGAGAGAGAGAGAGAGAGAGAGAGAGAGAGAGAGAGAGAGAGAGAGAGAGAGAGAGAGAGAGAGAGAGAGAGAGAGAGAGAGAGAAAGAGAGAGAGAGGAGAGAGAGAGAGAGAGAGAGAGAGAGAGAGAGAGAGAGAGAGAGAGAGAGAGAGAGAGAGAGAGAGAGAGAGAGAGAGAGAGAGAGAGAGAGAGAGAGAGAGAGAGAGAGAGAGAAAGAGAAGAAAAAAGAGAGAGAGAGAGAGAGAGAGAGAGAGAGAGAGAGAGAGAGAGAGAGAGAGAGAGAGAGAGAGAGAGAGAGAGAGAGAGAGAGAGAGAGAGAGAGAGAGAGAGAGAGAGAGAAAGAGAATAAAAAAGAGAAAGAGAGAGAAAGAGAACGAAATAAAAAGAGAGAACGAAAGAGAAACAAAAAGAGAAAGAGAGAACGAAAGAAAAAGAGAGAGCGAAACAGAAAGAAAGAAAGAGAGAGAGAGAGAGAGAGAGAAAAAGAAAGAGAGAGAGAGAGAGCGAGAGACGCAACCCTTCCTAACTGGCACTGGCATCCTCCCCAATCGTCCATCCTTCGGCCAGTGCCATCCGGGGAACAGCATGGTGACATTACCGTATGGGCGATTGCGGCTCTGTGATGCTGCGGGGGAAGGCAACGGGGAGTGGAGGAAGGGGAAGAGAAGGAGAAGGAGAAGGGAAAAGGGGAAGAGAGGGTGAGGAAGAAGGAAGGGAGAGAAGGATAAAGGGATGAGAAGGGAGAGAGGGGGGGGGGGAAAGAAGGAAGGGGAGAGAAGGATAAGGAGAAGGGAAAGGGGGAAGAGAGGGGAGAGAGGGAGGGGGAAAGAAGGATAAGGAGAAGGGAAAAGGGGGAAGAGAGGGGAGAGAGGGAGGGGGAAAGAAGGATAAGGAGAAGGGAAAGGGGGAAGAGATGGGAGAGAGAGGGAGGGGAGGGAAGGATAAGGGGAAGAGAAGGGAGAAGGACATGAGGAAAGAAGGAAGGGGACGGAAGGATAAAGAAGAGAAAAGGGGGAAGAGATGGGAGAGAGGGAGGGGGAAAGAAGGATAAAGGGAAGAGAAGGGAGAGAGGGAGGGGAAAGAAGGAAGGGGAGAGAAGGATAAGGAGAAGTGAAAAGGAGAAGGCAACGGGGAGTGAAGGAAGGGGAAGAGAAGGGAGAAGGACATGAGGAAAGAAGGAAGGGGAGAGTAGGATAAGGAGAAGGGAAAGGGGGAAAGGAGGGGAGAAGGACATGAGGAAAGAAGGATAAGGGGAAGAGAAGGGAGAAGGACACGAGGAAAGAAGGAAGGGGAGAGAGAAGGATAAGAGGGAGAAGGGGAAAGAGGGAAGAGATGGGAGAGAGAGGGAGGGGAGGGAAGGATAAGGAGAAGGGAAAAGGGGAAGGCAACGGGGAGTGAAGGAAGGGGAGAGAAGGATAAGGGGAAGAGAAGGAAGGGACATGAGGAAGAAGGAAGAGGGGAGAAGGATAAGGAGAAGGGAAAGGGGGAAGAGATGGGAGAGAGAGGGAGGGGAGGGAAGGATAAGGAGAAGGGGAAAAGGGGGAAGGCAACGGGGAGTGAAGGAAGGGGAGTGAAGGAAGGGGAAGAGAAGGGAGAAGGACATGAGGAAAGAAGGAAGGGGAGAGTAGGATAAGGAGAAGGGAAAGGGGGAAAGGAGGGGAGAAGGACATGAGGAAAGAAGGATAAGGGGAAGAGAAGGGAGAAGGACACGAGGAAAGAAGGAAGGGGAGAGAAGGATAAGGAGAAGGGAAAGAGGGAAGAGATGGGAGAGAGAGGGAGGGGAGGGAAGGATAAGGAGAAGGGAAAAGGGGAAGGCAACGGGGAGTGAAGGAAGGGGAGAGAAGGATAAGGGGAAGAGAAGGGAGGAGGACATGAGGAAAGAAGGAAGGGGAGAGAAGGATAAGGAGAAGGGAAAGGGGGAAGAGATGGGAGAGAGAGGGAGGGGAGGGAAGGATAAGGAGAAGGGGGAAAAGAGGGGAAGGCAACGAGGGAGTGAAGGAAGGAGAGAAGGATAAGAGGGGAAGAGAGAAGGGGGAGGAGGACATGAGGAAAGAAGGAAGGGGAGAGAAGGATAAGGAAAAGGGAAAGGGGGAAGAGATGGGAGAGAGGGAGGAGGAAAGAAGGATAAGGAGAAGGGAAAGGCCACGAGGAAAGCAGGAAGGGGAAAAAAGGAGAAGGGGAAAGGGGAAGAGAAGGGAAAAGGAAGGGGAAAGAAGGAAGGGGAAGAGAAAAGGGAAAGAAAAGTGGGAAAAGGCAAGTGAAGGAGGAAAGAGGAAAGGGTGAAGGGGAGAGAAAAGGGGAATGGAAAGGAGAAGAAGAGAGGGAAGGTGAACGGGGAAGGAAGGGAGAGTGAGGGGAAAAGGGGAAAGGGTGAAGGAAGAAGGAAAGAAGGAATGGGAAAGAGGAAGGTGAACGGAGTTTGGAAAGGAGAGAGAAAGGGAAGGGAAGAGAGAGAAGGAGAATCGAGGGGGGTTAAAAAAAGAGAAGGAAAGAAGTGAAGAAAGCAGAGAAGCAATAGGGAAGGGGAAAGGAAAATAAATGAAAATAAAATAAAATAAAATAAAAACTAAGAAGAAAAAAACTCAAGAAAACGAATGACTTGTAAAACAGAGTAATGCAAGGAAAGCAACACAGTGCTTAAGGGGGGGAGGGGAGGGAGGGGAAGAGGGGGGAGGGGGGGACGTCAATATTGGTAATATAAGAGCGACTGTAATGAGAGGTACGTGGGAAGGGGAAAGCATTATGGAACGTAAAATATCGAAGGAAAAACATGGAGAGAAAAAAAAGAGGAATACGGGATTCATGCATGGGTAGAGCAACTTGCAGGCATTGCAAAGTAATCGTCATGCACCAAAAATGCAATGTCCAGATGGGAACGCTCTCGAGTATTCAAAATGTATACAGAAAGACGCACAGAAAAAAAAACTTATTCAAACACACACGTGCACATACATACACACACACATACCCTTGACTCTTGAAGGAGAGATGAAAAAGAAAATAAAAAAAAACGAGATATATATATATATATTTTTTTAATGATGTTGTTATTCTTGTTTGTTTGTTTGTTTTCATACAATTTAATTCGGTGAGGATTTTCCCCTTCTTTTATGTTTTGGGAAGTCGTTGGAGGAGGAGGAGGAGGAGGAGGAGGAGGAGGAGGAGGAGGAGGAGCAGGGAGGGGAACCAGGAGAAGGAATAGAAGGAGAAAGCGAAAGAGAAGGAGGGGAAAAGGGGAAGGAAAAGGAGAAGGAGAAGGAGAAGGAGAAGGAGAAGGAGAAGAAGGAGAAGGAGAAGAAGGAGAAGGAGAAGAAGGAGAAAAGAGGAAGGAGAAAGAGAAGAAGGAGAAAAGAGGAAGGAGAAGGCGGACGAGAAAAGGAGAAGGAGGACGAGAAAAGGAGGAGGAGGAGGAGCGAGGAGGACGGAGTTGCCGGGCAGAGCTGCGTCTTAATGGGCACGGCTGCAGCGCCACAATAAACACGGGTATCACGGCTTTCTTTATCTCAAGACGCCGCCACGGAGAGGGCGTCTGCTCCGTGTCTTGCCGCTGACACCTTCCACAGACCTTCTGCCGCCTCCTCTCCCCTTGCCTTGCCTTGTCTCGTCCTTCATTCCCCTTCTCTCCTGTGCCCCTCTTTTCCCTATCCCCTTCCCCATGCCGTCACTTTCACTGTCTCATTCCCCTCATCCTTTTCCCCCTTAATTCCCCTTCCCTCGTATTCCCCTCCTCGGTCCTTTATCACCCTTCCCTCGTCCCCTCTTCCCTGACCTCCCTCACCCTCACCCCCCCCCGTCCTTCCCCTCACCCCCCCACCCCCCGTCCTTCCCCTCACCCCCCACCCCACGTCCACCCCCTCTCTTGTCCTCTTCCCCCTTCCCCCCCCACCCTCGGGAAAGGAAGGGTGGGAGAAAAAGCTGGAAGAAAATGAAAAGGAAGGCAAAACAAAGAGAAGAAGAATCACGAAGAGTAGAGAAGGACAGGGAAAGGAGAGGAAAGGTAAAGCAAGGAAGGCCACAGAGGTAAAGGCAGAAGAAAAAAAAAAGTAAGAACAGAGGACAAAGGCATAAAAAAATAAAAGATAGATTCAATGAAAAAAATAATAAACGGTGATAGGGATAAATCAACAAATATTCAGGGAGGGAAGGAAGAAATTACAACACATCTATGAGGAGAAACAGAGAAGGAAAAAAGACGAGAAACACAAACCAGAAAAGAGGGAGCAGCAGATAAGAGATTCCGAGACACTCGCTTACAACAAAGACGGGAAGATCCGAATTTGCTGGAATAGAGAGGAGAGGAGAGGAGAGGGAGAGGAAGAGGGAGAGGAGAGGGGGAGGAAGAGGGAGAGAGGTGGAGGGAAAGAGGGATGGGGAGGGAGGGGTAGATAGGTAGGGAGGTAGGGAGGGAGGGATGAAGGGAGAGGTAGAGGGAGAGGGGGAAAGGTGGAGGGAAGAAGGGATGGGGAGGGAGAGGTGGAGGGAGAGGTAGAGAGGGAGGGAGGGAAGGAGAAGGAGGGAGGGAGAGGGAGAGAGAGAGGGAGAGGGAGAGGGAGAGGGAGAGGGAGAGGGAGAGGGAGAGGGAGAGGGAGAGAGAGAGGGAGAGGGAGAGGGAGAGGGAGAGGGAGAGGGAGAGAGAGAGGGAGAGAGAGAGAGAGAGAGAGAGAGAGAGAGAGAGAGAGAGAGAGAGAGAGAGAGAGAGAGAGAGAGAGAGAGAGAGAGAGAGAGAGAGAGAGAGAGAGAGAGAGAGAGAGAGAGAGAGAGAGAGAGAGAGAGAGAGAGAGAGAGAGAGAGAGAGAGAGAGAGAGAGAGAGAGAGAGAGAGAGAGACGGAGAGAGAGAGAGAGAGAGAGAGAGAGAGAGAGAGAGAGAGAGAGAGAGAGAGAGAGAGAAAGACACACCGACCTAGAGAAAAAGAGACACAAAGAAAAAAAAAGTAGATACAAAGACCGAAAGCATTAAAAAAAAAGACAAAAACAGAAACAAACACGAGACACAGAAAAAAAAGAAGAGTAAAGAAAAAAAAATAGAGAGAAAGAAACGGACAACAGAACCCAAGAAAAGGAAACAAACACAAGAAATAGACAACAGCAAACATACTAATGGAGGGAATAATTGAAAGCGTTGAAAGGGACGAAGACACAACAGCTGTCGAAGCTTCCCAGCAACGAGCTTCTTTTTTTCCTTTTTTTTCCTTTTTTTTTCCTTTTTTTCGGAATATTTCGCGATAAATGCAACGAGGAGGAGGGAAAATTGGAAAGGAAATTGGGATGGAATAGAGAAGGTGTTAGGGAATTAGGAGAAAAGGGTGTGATTAGTAGAGAGAGAAAAGGTTTATATATATAAAAAAAAAGATGAAATGGCACGGGAGGTGCGGCTTAACTTGTTATTGGTATATAATGTTGGTGTTTGTGTGTATGTGTGTATATATGTATATGTGTGTGTGTGTTTATTATATATATGACAGAGATTGTGACTAGATATATACATATATGTATATACATATATATATACACACACACATACACACACACACACACACACACACACACATATACACATCATCATCACATCACACACATACATATATATATATATATACATATATGTGTGTGTGTGTGTACACATGCATATACATACACATATATACATACATACATATATATATACACATATACATATACATATTACCTCACAATATATATATATATATATATACATATACATACATACATACATAAATACATAAATACACACACACACACACAAGAAAGAACATCAAGGAAAATGTCAGTGTAATTACTCTGAGCCAGACACGTTGAGCTCCGCGCCGGATCTGCAACGTTGCTCGAGTGATTTTAAACTTCTGTGGGGAAAGACGCATGAAAAGGAAAGTGGAGGGAGGTAAAGGGAGGTAGAGGGAAGTAGAAGGAGGTAGAGGGAGGGGGGAGGGAGGGATGGGTGAGGGAGAGAGGGAGGGAGGGAGAGAGAGAGGGGGAAGAGAGGGAGGGAGGGAGGGAGGGGAGGGAGGGAGGGATGGGAGGGAAGGAGGGAGGGGGAGGGAAGGTGGTAGAGGGAGGGAGGGAGGGAGGAAGGGAGGGAGGGAGAGGGAGAGGGAGAGAGAGATAGAGATAGAGATAGAGAGAAAGTGAGAGGGACAGAAAGACAGGTAGAGAGAAAAGCAACATCAACATCAACCACAACAACAAAAAAAAAAAAATAAAAACGTCAACAACAAAAAACAACAACAAAAGCAACATCACCAAACAACACAAACAACAAAAACAACAACAACAACAGCTGATCCAGGCCCATTTCCCGAGCGCATCAAAGTTCACCTAATGAATACAAGCTGTGCATTTTTCCCCAAGTAGAATCCATATATAATAGGATATTGCCCAGCCAGCGCTCTTGTAAATAGCGTAGCTTAGTTCAGTCCCCCCTGGCTAAATCAACAATTTCCAGCAGATTTCTTAAGCTCTAGAACAGCTGTAAGAATAAGTGAGTGACGAGAAAATATGAGGGTTTTTTTTTTTTCTTCTATATCCCCCCCCCCCCTACCCTTCCTTCTTGTATGAGGTTGAGGAGGGTGGGTAGGTGGGTGGATGAAGGAGGAGGAGGAGGAGGAGGAGGAGGAGGAGGAGGAGGAGGAGGAGGAGGAGGAGGAGGAGGAGGAGGAGGAAAAAGGAGTGCTGGTGGAGAGGAGAAAGAGAATGATGATGATGATGATGATGATGATGATGATGATGATGATGATGATGATGAAGAAAAGAGAAAAAAGAGAAAAAAGAGAAAAAGAGAGAGAGAGAAAGAGAAAGAAAGAAAGAAAGAGAGAGCGAGAGTAAAACAGACAGTAGCAGACCGGAACAAACATATGGACATAACAAAAAAAACACGAGCATGATAAATGGCTCATTTCCCAAGGCAGCTAAACTCGACATAGCTCCATCGTGAGGAAGGAGGAGGAGGGGGGGAGGGGGAAGGAAGGGAAGGAAGGGAGGGGAAGGAGGAGGCGAGAAATGGGCGGGTGGGGGGGGGGGGGGGGGGGGGGGGGATTGAGTCTGCAATGTCCCATGATGCCCATGCTTTGTCGTCACGGTAATTATGCAGCGACTGAGCGAGGCGAGATTGCCTTGAATCATCTTTAAGGGACTGCATTCCTGTTCTTTGGGAGGGAAGGGAAGGAGGGAAGGAGGGAGGGAGGGAGGGAGGGAGGGAGAGAAGAGAAGAAGGAGAAGAAGAAAAAAAAATAAAATAAAGAGAGAGAGAGAGAGAAGGGAGAAAAAATGCGAAAATAAGAGCAAGGGGGAGGGTAGAGAGAGACAAAAATAGAGGGAGAAAGTCCAGAATTAACTAAATAATAGAGAGTATTAGAGAAAGCCCACACACAGAGAGCGTGACTGAAAAAGAAGAAAGAGAGAGAGAGAGAGAGAGAGAGAGAGAGAGAGAGAGAGAGAGAGAGAGAAAGAGAGACAGAGAACGAGATAGAGCGAACGAGCGAGCGAGCGAGAGAGAGAGAAAGAAAGAGACAGAGAACGAGATAGAGCGAGCGAGCGAGCGAGAGAGAGAGAAAGAAAGAGACAGAGAACGAGATAGAGCGAGCGAGCGAGCGAGCGAGAGAGAGAGAGACAACACACAAAAAACAAGTTCAGAGAATGGAGTACAAAGATAGTAAGACCAAAGAGAAAGAAAGGAAGAAAGAGGAGAGAAAAGAGTGCCGATGACTCCAGAGCAAACAACCCCGCCATTACTTGGTCGAGTAAACATTCCTTTGTTTATATTTCAGCTGAAAGACCCCCCCAAAAATCGATTTTTTTCTTTCTTTTTTTTTGTCATTGGTCTTTACACTGTATTATTGTCGGGGTTAATATGATTGTTGCTGTTGTTGTTGTATTCGGTGGTGGTGATGGTGTTTCGTTCATAACATTGATATAAATCAATGTTATCATCATAATAATCATCGTTTGACTTTTAATGTTACAAAAAAAGAGAGATTAACAATTATAAAAAAAAAACGTTAAAGAAATAACGACTTAATTAATCATAATATCTCAATCAACCAGAGAAACATATCTACCGGCAAAGGACCAGTCTATCCAACACACCTTAATCGGTTTACATATTAGAAGAAGGAAGAAGAAGAAGAAGATGAAAGAAGAAGAAGAAGAAGAAGATGAGGAAATGAAGAAGAAGAAGATGAAGAAGAAAAAGAAGAAGAAGAAGAAGAAGAAGAAGGAGAAGGAGAAGAAGATGAAGAAAGAAGAAGAAGAAATAGAAAAAGAAGACGAAGAAGATGAAGAACTTGAAGAAGAAAAAGAAGAAGAAGAAGAAGAAGAAGAAGAAGAAGAAGAAGAAGGAGAAGAAGAAGAAGAAAGAAGAAGAAATAGAAAAAGAAAGAAAGAAAGAAAGAAAGAAAGAATAAGAAAAAGAAAAAAAAAAGAAAAAAGAAAAGAAAAGAAAAAAAAAAACAACGGACGGCAAAATACAACAATCTATAACCCCCTTTCTGCCGGCTTCGCATCCCCCAACAACAAAAGGTCTAACGGCAAAATAACAATCTATCCAGCATACCTTTGCCGGCTTCACATGCCCGTTAACTTTCCGCTGCACAATCTTGAGGAAGTTTGGAAAGGAGACAAAAATGGAGGAAGGAATGGAGGAAGAGGGAAGAGGAGGAGGAGGACGAGAGGGGTAGGATAGAGGGAGGGAAATGGAGGGAGGGGAAGAGGGAGGGGGAGGAGAAGGGGAAGGAGAGAGAGAGAAAGAGAGAGAGAGAGAGAGAGAGAGAGAGAGAGAGAGAGAGAGAGAGAGAGAGAGAGAGAGAGAGAGAGAGAGAGAGAGAGAGAGAGAGAGAGAGAGAGAGAGAGAGAGAGAGAGAGAGAGGGGGGGGGGGAGGGGAGGGAGGGGGAGAGAGAGAGAGAGAGAGAGAGAGAGAGAGAGAGAGAGAGAGAGAGAGAGAGAGAGAGAGAGAGAGAGAGGGAGGGGGAGGGAGAGAGAGAGAGAGAGAGAGAGAGAGAGAGAGAGAGAGAGAGAGAGAGAGAGAGAGAGAGAGAGAGAGAGAGAGAGAGAGAGAGAGAGAGAGAGAGAGAGAGAGGGAGGGAGGGAGGGGGAGGGGGAGAGAGAGAGAGAGAGAGAGAGAGAGAGAGAGAAAGGAGAAGGGGGTGGTATGAGAGAGAATGGGGGGGGGGGAGAGTGGGAGGATGGAAGGAGAAAGGGGAAAAGGATGGCAAAGGAAATACGAGGGAGAGGGAGAGGGAGGGAAGAGGGTGAAAAAACTGAAAACGGAAGTAAGGAGAACGTGGAGAAAGAAAGAAAAAAGAGGGGAAAATAAAAAAAAGGAGAGGGGCAAAGGGGGACTATAAATAAACGAGGGACACACCAAAAAAAAATAAAAAACGAAAAAAGGAAGGAAGAAATAAAAGAGAGGGAAGAGAAGAGAAGGGAAAAGAAAAAGAAGGAGGAAAAGAAAGAGAGAAAAAGGAAGAAAGAGGAAAAGAAGGAGACAGAGGAAAAAATGTAGGAAAAGAAAGAGAGAAAAAGGAGGAAGGGGAGGAAAAGGGGAGGGGTGGGGGGGGGGAGGGGGAGATAGAGGACC
>BOPN01001092.1:115000-120000 GCA_017312705.2 Penaeus japonicus
TCATCATTGTCATCACCACCACCACTATCATCACCACAATCACCACCACCATCACCACCACCATCACCACAACCACCACCACAATCATCATCAATCATAATCAATATCATCAATAATCAAATCTAACCTCCTCTGAGAACGCCAAATATAGATAGAATCTCCTCGTGAAGAAAAACAACAACAACAACAACAAAAATAAATAAATAAATAAAACAGCTGGAACAGTCTTACGGAAGTAGCCTTGTCGATACAGTCTTATCGAATTTCGAATGAAGCTGACTGCTTGAGTGACTTTACGAAAGCAAAAATGTTCCCAGCTCAAAAAGCTTTTATATATTTTTTTTCTCTCTGTCGTTTTCCTTATGCGAATGTATATATTTTTTTATTTTATTTTTATTTTTATTTCTTGCTAAGTGTGTGTGTTTGTGTTCGTTTGCTTGTTTATGTGTGTTTGTTTGTTTGTTTATGTGTGTCTGTTTGTTTGTTTGTTTGTATGTGTGTTTGTTTGTTTGTTTGTTTGTTTGTTTGTTTGTTTGTTTGTTTGTGTGTGTGTGTGTGTGTGTGTGTGTGTGTGTGTGTGTGTGTGTGTGTGTGTGTGTGTGTGGGTGCGTGTGTGAGTGGATGGATGGATGGATGGATGAATGAATGAATGAATGAATGGATGGATGAATGAATGGATGGATATATGGATGGATGATGGATGGATGAATGAATGAATGAATTAATTAATCAATGGATGGATGGATGAATGAATGAATGAATTAATTAATGGATGGATGAATGAATGGTGGATGGATGGATGGATGGATGGATGGATGGATGAATTGATTAATGAATGAATGGATGAATGGGTGGATGAATGAATGAACGAATGAGAGAGTCAGTGATTGAGAGAGAGAGAGAGAGACCTTAACCATTCTCTCCCTAAAAAAATAGTAATAATAATAATCATAACGATAATAATGATAATGATAACCAACAAAAATACAAACAATAATAATAAAACTGAATAAATAAATACATACATAAACAAACGAACAAAAACAAAATCCCTCCACATCCCCTCCAAGCATCAACAAACAACAAAATACAAAACATACAC
The DNA here is from genome assembly GCA_017312705.2 of Penaeus japonicus. NCBI lineage: Eukaryota > Metazoa > Arthropoda > Malacostraca > Decapoda > Penaeidae > Penaeus > Penaeus japonicus. The sequence goes on from BOPN01001092.1 coordinate 116,103, forward strand.
ACAAAAAATAATAAAAATAATAATAAAAAAAATAACGAGTAACGAAAAAAATTATAGAAAACGGACCAAAGCTACATTTTCCTGTCCTTGGCTCGGACAAAGAATTACCTTTTGCCTGCCTCTTTTTCCCGCGCTTTCTGCTTCGGTCAAATTTTTTTCCCCGTTTTACATCGTTATCCGTCGCAGTCTCCTGTGTTATCTCTACTAATTAAGAACAGATGGGAGGAGAGAGAGAGAGAGAGAGAGAGAGAGAGAGAGAGGGAGAGAGAGAGAGCAAGAGAGAGGGAGACAGAGAGAGAAAGAAAGAACAAGAGAGAGAAAGAGAAAGAGAAAGAAAAAGAGAGAGAAATAGAAACAGAGAGAGAGAGCGGGGGGTAGAGGGGAAGAAGGACGAGGGAGGACGAGGGTGGATGGGAAGGGAAGGGGAGGGAGAGGAGAGGGGAGCGGGAGGGGAGGGGGAGGGGAGGAGGGGGGGGGAGGGAGAGGAAGGAAGTAGATTTTTTTCTTTTTTTTCTTTTAGAAAGATGGAGCTCCGACAGGGAAATAAAATTCAGATGTCTGTATCAGGTTTCAGAGGCACTCTGGGATGAGAGGGGGGGAGAGGGGTGGGAGGGTTGGGGACTGGGGGGGGGTGTCCACCCTCTTTCTGAACCCTCTTTCCTTCTTTACAAGGTAGTTTCTTCCTTCTTATCTCTCCTCTTCCTTCGTCCTTTCATCAATATGTTATTCTCCCCTTCCCTTCCTCTTTCCATCTATCCCTCCCACTCTCATTCTCTTCCTTCCTTCCTTCCTTCCTTCCTCCCTGCCTCCATTCCTCTCTTTATTCTTCGTTCCATTCATTCTTGTTTACCTCGTTCCCTCCTTCTATCTCCTTCTCTATCCATCTTTATATGTGACCCCTTCCTTCCAGCTTTTCATCCATCAGTCTATCCAGCCACCTACCCAATTATCTATCTATCCATCCATCCATCCACTCATCCACCAACCCACCCACCTATCCATCCACCTAACCACCTACCCACCTATCCATCCATCCATCCATATACAAACTTAACCATCCATCTATCCATCCATCCATCCCCTAACCACCCACCCACCTATACATCTCTCCATCCATCTACAAACTTAACCATCCATCTATCTATCCACTAACCCACCCACCTATCCATCCATCCATTCACCTACAAACTTAACCATCCATCTATCTATCCACTAACCCACCCACCTATCCATCCATCCATTCACCTACAAACTTAACCATCCATCTATCCATCCATCCATCCCCTAACCACCAACCCACCTACCTATCCATCCACCTAACCTCCCACCCACCTATCCATCCATCCATCCATCCACCTACAAACTTAACCATCCATCCATCTCTCCATCCTTCTCCCCATTCTAACACCTGCTGCCAGGCCCGTATTGCAACTCGTTTATGTCAGAGCGAACCTTGCAAGTTGCATGTTAGACTACCGTTTCCCAGCATGACGTGCATGGTTGTTTCGTTGCATTACAGGTCTTAATTATAAGGTCTTGTTTACACTTGCGGTTATCAGCTGTTTTTACGCGTGTTTTTGTTTACTGTTTGTCGCCTTGGATATGGGTTTGGGAGGGAGGGAGGGAGGGAGGGAGAGAGGGAGGGAGAGAGAGAGAGAGAGAGAGAGAGAGAGAGAGAGAGAGCTGTGGGGGGATGAGAGAGAGATAGGGAGAAAGAGAAAGAGACAGATAGAAAAAGAAAAATACTTTGATTAATTTCTTGGTCTAACTTAAACGGAAGAGAAGCTGTTACTGTCTGTGTCTGTCTGTCTGTCTGTCTGTCTGTCTGTCTGTCTGTCTGTCTGTCTGTCTGTCTGTCTGTCTCACTCACTCCTCCCCCCAAAAAAAAGTAAATACTGCAATGCATTTTCAGTAAATAAAGAAATCAGAAGAAAGAATACAGTATAATAAAAATACGAAAAAAATGTTATATTCTTTTATATTCGTTTTATTTATTTACTTATTTTCTCTTTTCTTTTCTTTTTTTTGAGGCGGGGGGAAATAAAATAATAAAATCTAAAAAACAAAACGATAAAAATACTTGCAAGCTTTTTTGCAAGCATTGATAAAAAAAAATGAAAAAAAGGGGCAGTACAACATTTTGCATATCAACTGGTGTTGCAACATTCCTGCTTTGCAACGATCGTCAACTCAAGAGCATTATCTTCCAAGTCATGTTGCAATGATCATTACGACCATGAATGCTGATGATAACGGCCGTGTGAATAATGACCTGCAATTTGACTCTGGCACATGCATCATGAATGAAGAAACGCGACAGGTACAGTAAGAATAATTGGAAAGAAGAGACGCGGAGGGAGGGGGGACGAAGGGAGGAGAGAGAGGAGGGAGGAGGGAGGAGGAGGAGGAGGAGGAGGGAGAGGAGGGAGGAGGACGAAGGGGAGGAGAGAGGAGGAGGGAGGATGAAGGGAGGAGAGAGTGAGGGAGAGAGGACGAAGGGAGGAAGAAGAGACGCGGAGGGAGGGAGAAGAGAGGAGGGAGGGAGGAGAGAGGAGGGAGGGAGAGAGGGAGGGGAGAGGGAGGAGGGAGGACGAAGGGAGGAGAGAGGGAGAAGAGAGGAGGGAGGGAGGACAAGGGAGGGGGGAGGGAGGAAGAAGAGACGCGGAGGGAGGGAGGGAGGACGAAGGAAGGGGAGAGGAGGGAGGGAGAAGAGCGGGAGAAGTGGAGGGAGGGAGGAGAGAGTGAGGGAGAGAGGATGAAGGGAGGGGGGAGGGAGGAAGAAGAGAGGGAGGAAAGAGGGAGGAGGGAGGGAGGAGGGAGGGAGGAGAGAGGGAGGAGAGAGGAGGGAGGGAGAAGAGAGGAGGGAGGGAGGGAGAGAGGGAGGAGAGAGGAGGGAGGGAGGACGGAGGGAGGAGAGAGGAGGGAGGGGGGAGATAGAAGAGAGGAGGAAGGGAAGACGAAGGGAGGGGGGAGGGAGGAAGAAGAAAGGGAGGAGTGGAGGGAGGGAGGAAGAAGAGAGGGAAGAGAGAGTGAGGGGTGGAGGGAGGTAGGAGGGAGGGATGGCGAAAGGAGGGAAGGAGGGGAGGTAGCGAATGACAGATAGAAAAATAGGTACTTGCATATAAATATAAACACACACACACAGACATACACACACAAAGACACACGCACAAACAAACACACAAACAACCGCACACGCAAGTAAGCTCGATAACCGGCGTTCGTAACTCATGCACCCGCGAGACCTCATTCTTACAGACCTGCATGAACATATCCGTAACCCCCTCCCCCTTCCCCCCTTTCCCCTACCCCCTATCCCTTCCCCTCTTTACTCCCCACTCTATCTTCCTTACCCCCTTCCCCTCCTACCCTCTCCCCCTCTTACCCCTCTCCCCTCCCTACTCCCCACCTTCCCCTCCTACCCCTTTCCCCCTCCAACCCCCTTCCCCTCCTCTCTCCCCTTCCAACCCCCTCCTACTCCCTTCCCCTCCCTACTCCCCACCTTACCCACCTTACCCCCTTCCCCTCCCTCCCTACCCCCCCTTACCCCAGCTCTATCCAATAACCTGCGTATCTTTCATATTTTCTCCCGTTCTTTTTCACATTTACATTCTCATTTCCAACTCTTTTTTTTTTTTTACTTAATTCATTTCTGATATTATTGTATATTTAAAAGGGATATTTATTTTCGTGTTTTTTTTTCTCTCATATTTCTTTTTTTATCTTTTCAATTTATTCCTTTGCTTTTATATGTAGCAGCAGTGACGTTTATGTAAATACATGGTTATTGTGAAAACTGCATGATTCGCGCAGAATAGGATGCAGGATAATGCATTTGCAAAAAGGTGCAGCTGATCCATTTCCTAGGCAGTATCGTCTTTCTTCGGGAATTGCTGTC
>BOPN01001092.1:130000-132500 GCA_017312705.2 Penaeus japonicus
TGACAATCATAACAACAACAACAATAATAATAATACAACAACACTGATAATAAAATAACAGTAATGACAATACTATTCTTAACATTCTGTCCGAATAAAAAGGTGACGATAAATGGCCCAAGAAGAACGGCGTAATTCGAAACATCTCGAAACGTTTCGCTCGTAAGACTCTGAAGCTGGAATTATGGCCAAAGCACATGCGAGCCAGAGACAAAGGGGGAAGGGGGATGGGGGAATGAAGAGGGGGCTTGAGGAGGGGGAGGAGGATGGGGGATTGGAGGGGGATGGGGAGGGGGAGGGGGGAATATGGGGGCAGGGGGGTAAAGGGAATGGGAGGTATGGGGGTGTAAGGGGAAGGGGGAGTATGGGGGTAAGGGGATTGGAGGGGGGGGAAGGGGGGTAAAGGGAGTGGAGGCTGAAGAATGGGTAGAGAGAGAGAGAGAGAAAGAAAGAGAAAGAGAGAAAGAGAAGCTAAAGGAAAAGCAAGGATATAGGCTAGGTGAGGGTGAGGGTGTGGCGGAGGGCGAAAGGGCGGTTGAAAGGTAGATAGAAAAGCAAGTGATGGATGGAAATTCCCTCCACTTTCCCTCCATCTCTCGGCGAGTGGCGGCCATCTTCGGATCTCGTAAATATGCACCAACGACCTGATACATCTTCGACCACCAGGAGTTCGCGGTACTTCGGCAAATTCAATTCCCGACGGGGCGCGGTTTCCGGCTGACTGTCGGTATTTCGCTTCGGTTAGCGAACGACTAGAGGCCGAACCCGAAGTCTGGCATAATTAATAGGATAATAAGAATGATGATGATGATGATGGTGAGAGTAATAATGATAGTAATAGTTATAATAATGATGATGATGATGGTGAGAGTAATAATGATAGTAATAGTTATAATAATGATGATGATTAAAATAATAATAATAGTTATGATAGTAATCATACTGATGATAATAATAATAATGATAATAATAATAATAGTAATAATAATAATAATAATAACAATAATAATAATAATAATAATAATAATAGTAATAAAATAATAATAATAATAAAAAAATAACAATAAGAATAAGAATGATAATAATAATACAATAGTAATACTAATAAATTATTAACAATAACAAAAACACAGTCAATCAAACCTTTCCGAACAAAACAGCAACAAAGAAGCTTATAAATAAATAAATTCAACTTATCTTCATCAAAGGTCGTTTCTAAGAAGCCAAGTACAAACCTCTGCTTGCCTTCTTTTTAACATAATATCTCATTTATTTCTCTTTAACTACACCACTTTTAGATAATGTGGATATTCAGTTAATGTATTTTCTTCCAAAAAGAAAAAATATATATATATATATAAATACAAAAATATAGTTATTAATGGTAACTATTACAGTGTAAATATCCTAATATTTTCAATGAGACTTCGCCTTATGGATGAATGAATAACAAAATAAATATCTAAACAAACAGGCTAATCAAATATGAATGAACACAATGAACAAATAAGTAAGATAAGAAAAACAACATTTGTCAAGGTTAAGTACAGTGAGACCTACACAGTGCTAAGTGAAACCTTTGATGTGTTGGTCACACTATATAAGTACACGAAGTACATTTTCCGGTACGGCTCCTATTCGCACTGTAATGTTGATTAAAGGTACTTTTCTCACTGTAAAATATGATTATCAGTACCGGTATAGATGGTAAATATTATGCCAGGTTAGTAAAATTCTTATTCGCACTGTACAGTTGGTATTCTTATTCGCACTGTATAGATGGTACTTTCCTTATTCGCACTGTAATGCTGGTACTTTCCTTATTCGCACTGCAAAGCCGGGACTCTCCTTATTCGCACTGCAAAGCCGGGACTCTTTATTCGCCCTGTAAAGCCGGGACTCTCCTTATTCGCACTGCAAAGCCGGGACTCTCCTTATTCGCACTGCAAAGCCGGGACTCTTTATTCGCCCTGTAAAGCCGGGACTCTCCTTATTCGCACTGTAAAGTTGGTACTCTCCTTATTCGCACTGCAAAGGCGGGACTTTTTATTCGCCCTGTAAAGCCAGGACTCTCCTTATTCGCACTGCAAAGCTGGGACTCTCTTTATTCGCACTGTAGAGCCAGGACTCTCCTTATTCGCACTGCGTTGCGTGTCGGATTACACAGGGTGTAAAACGTCAGTATTTTACGTCTCGTAATATATATGTATCCAAATCTTTGTCATTCTTCGTCCACCCTTTTCTTCACTTTCTCTTCTGAGTTTCATTCGACGTAGCACCCAGGCATGCAATACTAACGTGCGTGGAATCTATTCATGTGATTTTGATTTTTCTTCTCTCTCTCTCTCTTTCTCTTTCCCCTCTCCTTCTCCCTCCCCCTCCCTCTCTCTCTCTCTCTCTCTCTCCCCCTCTCCCTCTCTTTCGACATTCAGCAACGCATTCATTCACTCAACTCGAATCAATACTCTAAGTCTCTCAGCCTTTCCGAAATTGAATGCAA
>BOPN01001092.1:145000-152500 GCA_017312705.2 Penaeus japonicus
TCTCTCTCTCTCTCTCTCTTTCCTTCCTCTTTCTCTTTCTTTCTTTCTGTTTCTCTTTTGCTCCTCTTTCTATTTCTCTCTCTACTCTCCCACTCTCCGTATACGTCTGTCTGTCTCTTTGCCTCCTTCCCTCGCCCCGCTCTCTCTCTTTCTTTCTCTCTCTCTCTCTCTCTCTCTCTCTCTCTCTCTCTCTCTCTCTCTCTCTCTCTCTCTCTCTCTCTCTCTCTCTCGCTCTCTCTCTCACACACACACATACACACACACTCGCCACCACGTTCTTTCATTCAACCGGAACCCATTTTCCGAGGCAACAAGGAAAAGAAAGAAAGAAAAAGATAAAAAAAAAAAAAAATACAAAAGTAAATAAAATAAAAAAACGCAAAAAAAAATATCCAGATAAAACGCAACATCGCACTCCGAATCTCCGAACCTTCCTTTCGACATCTCAGTAGAAGAGAAGGTTGGAGTGGCCTGCATTCCACTCCCGGAGTTTTACGTCCTGCGATGGAAACCTGCTTTGAGATAGACGAACGTGGAGTAAGAATTTGAATCAATATGGCAGGTTGTGTTTTTTTTTTTGTTTTTTTTAATTGCTTTTTCATGTAGTGTATTTTGTGGTGGTGATTGTTTCGATTTTTTGTAATGGTGGTGGTAGTGGTGGTGGTTTTGGTGGTGTAGTGATGATGATGGTGATGATGATGATGATGATGATGATGATGATAATGATGATGATGATGTGATGATGTGATGATGATGATGATGATAATGACAATGACAATGACAATGACGATGCCGAAGACGAAATCAAAACAACATCCAACAAACGCAAATAGCTAAGCTCTACGGAAACGCCGCGGTGTCCATTTCGGAAACAAAACGAACACACTTTTGCGACAGTTTAGGACACGCATTGTACCAAAGACTTCGGCAGAGAGAACACAAACACACACACACACACACACAAACACACACACACACACATACACACACACACACACACACACACACACACACACACACACACACACACACACACACAAACACACAAACACACTCTCTCTCACACACACACACACACACACAAACACACACATACACACACTCACTCACTCGCACGCTATTCCCCGCTTCGTTATTCTCGGATATTTCCTTAGGGCTACAAAATGAACAAAATTGTGTGTGTGTGTTCTCTCGCGTGAACTTCCAGAAGAAGAAGAAGAAGAAGGAAAACAAAAGAAGAAGGAAATGAACATTGGGATTGTGTTTTACACGGCTGGATGCCATAAATATCAGTTGAGTGTATGTTGAAATGGAGATTGGAGAAGTGGAGAAGTGGAGGATGAGGGGGAGGGAAAGGAGGAGGAGGCGGAGGAGGAGGAGGCGGAGGAGGAGGAGGAGGAGGAGGAGGAGGAGGAGGAGGAGGAGGAGGAGGAGGAGGAGGAGGGGGAGGTGGAGGAGGAGGAGGGGGGAGGAGGAGGAGGGGGAGGGGGAGGGGAAGGGGGAGGAGGAGGAGGGAGGGAGGAGGAGGAGGAGGAGGAGGAGGAGGAGGAGGAGGAGGAGGAGGAGGGAGGAGGAGGGGAGGGAGGAGGAGGCAGCGGAGAAGGAAGGGGGAGTAGTAGGCAGAGGAGGAGAAGAAAGTGGGGGAAGGAAGAGGAGGAGGGAAAAGGATAACAAAACGACATAGACGATGATGACGCGATGGAGGGGATGGAGGGGGGGATATGACAGAGGAGGACAACGACGGCGGGGGGGGGGGGGGGATGTTCAAGAAACTATTCCTCAAAGTCTTCGCGAACTTCTCAGCCCAACGAAATCTCCGAATCCCGGTCACGTTTCCCGGCGGCTGCAACACTGCACTGCAACACACCTAAAGTTGAATGCAGGGCGGCACGCTTCCCTAGAGTGAGTGTGTGTGTGTGTGACCCTCCCTTCCTTCCTTCCTTCCTTCCCTCCCTCCTCTCCCTTCCTTCCTTCCTTCCTTCCTCCCTCCCTGTCTCCCTCCCTCCCTCCCACCCTCCTTCCTTCCTCGTTGTTCTCTCCCTCCCACCCTCCCTCCCTCCCTTCCTTCCTTCCTTCTTTCCTTCCTTTCTTCCTTCCTTCCTTCCTCTCTCCCTCCCTTCCTTCCTTCCTTCCTTCCTCTCCCTCCTTCCTTCCTCTCCCTCCCTCCTTCCTTCCTTCCCCCCTCTCCTCTCTCTCCCTCCTTACTTCCTTCCTCCCTTCTCTCTCCTTCCTTCCTCCCTCCCTCCCTCCCTCTTGTCCCCTCTCCCCTTGCGTGCCTCTATTCCCTTCCTTCTTTCCTTCCTTCCTTCCCTCCCACCCTCCCCCCTCCTTCCTTCCTTCCTTCCTTCCTTCCCTCTCTCCTTCCTTCCTTCCTTCCTCTCTCCCCTCCCTCTTGTCCCCTCTCCCCTTGCGTGCCTCTATTCCCCTAATCCCCTCACCTCTCCTCTCAAATCCTCCTCTCCCTACCCCTCTCCCTTCCAGATCTTCCCTCTCTCCTTCCCCTTCCACTTCCCCTTTCCTCCCTCCCTTCCTCCTTCCCTCTTCTATTTTGGCACATCAAACCTTCCTATTCCCTCCCCTCTCCCCTCACATCGCCTCGTCTCGTCTCTCCTCTCCTCCCCTTCCGTCCCCTCTCTCCTCCTTCCCTCCCTCCCTCTTCTTTCTCCCTCCCTCCCTCCTTCCCTCCTTCCCTCCTCCCTCCTCCTCCTCCTCCTCCTCTCCCTCCCCTCCTGTCTCTCCTCCTGTCTCTCCCTCCTGTCTTTCCCTCCCTCCCTCCCTCCTCACTCCCTCCCTCCTCTCCCTCCTACGGCGCTAAACTACACAGTAAAATAAAGTTTGTTGTTTGACTGGCACCTCCTCCAGAGGTCGTGTTTTAAGTCTTCATATGTTTTCTTTTCTTTTTATACTTTTTATTTTATCTTACTTTTTTTTTTATTCCCTTTTTTGTTCATATTTTCTTTTTCTTTTTTTCTTTTTTTTCACCCCGATGTTTACACGCGTGAGAAGGAAAAATTTCCCGCGGCGCCAACTCGATGCAGAGTAGAAAGAGAAGAGGGCTACGGGGCGAGGGAGGGGGTGAGGGAGGGTGGGGGGTGGTTCATTCAACTCACGCTATTCCCCTTCCCCTTCCCCACTTTCTCTCCCTCCCTCCCTCCCTCATCTCCCTCCTTCCTCCCTCCCTCCCTCCTCTCCCTCCCTTCCTCCCTCCTTCCTCCTCTTCCTCCCTCCCTTCCTTCTCTCCCTCCCTTCCTCCCTCCTTCCCTTCCTCCCTCCCTCCCTCCTTCCCTTCCTCCCTCCCTCCCTTCCTTCTCTTCCTCCCTCCTCTCCCTCCCTCTTTCTCCCCCCACTCCCCCCGCCCCTCTCTCTACTATCCCCTCTTCTATTCCACCTTTCACCAAGCCTCTCTCTCTCTCCTTTTCTCCCCATTCTATCGTCTCTATCTTTCCCTCTCCCCTACTTACTTCATATTTCCCCTTTTCCCTCTCCCCTTCTCACCTGTCACTTCTTCCTCCCTCTCTCCTTCACCCTCTCCATTCCCGGCTCTCCTCTTCCGCCTCTCAAACTATCAACTCTTTCCCCTCTCCCCCCCCCCCCTTTCCCCCACTCTCCCCTATCACTTCTTCAATCTCCCTTCCCTTCTCCCCTCACCCTCTCCCTTCTCCCCTCTCACTTCTCTCCTCTTTCCCCTTTCCCCTCCCCTCTCCTCTCCCCTCTCCTCCCCTCTCCTCTCCCCTCCCCTCCCCTCCCTATTAGTCGCGACCGCCCTACACATCCGCGCCCGCACATGGATTGGAAGCTAAATTTAGCCGCCCATTTTTATTGGCCAAACACGTCGCCCCTACAACACCCCCCCCCCCGCCCCAACCCTTACTACCTCTCCTCCTCCTACCCGCCCATTCGTACCACCCTCCCCTCCCCTACCTACCTACCTACCTACCTACCTACCCGCCCGCCCACCCGCCCGCTTACTCGCGTCTCGAGGTTGAAATGAATCCGTCAACCAATCCGACGTCCCAATCTGAAGTTCCGATTAGAAAGGAGGAGGAGGATTCGGACTTCAGGCATCCTTTGGCTCCTTTTTCTCCTTCTTTTCTTGCTTTCTTTCTCTCTTTTTTCTTCTTCTTTTTCTTTTTCTTTTATTTATCTTCCTGTTATTTCTTCTCTTCTCCTCTTCCTCCTTCTCTTGCTCTTCCTCCTTCTATTGCTCCTTCTCCTCTCTTGTTCATCTTCCTTCTTCCTTCTCCTTCTCTTATTCCTTCTCCGTCTCTTCTTCTTTTTCCTTCCTCTCTCTCTCTCTCTCTCTCTCTCTCTCTCTCTCTCTCTCTCTCTCCCTCCCCTCCTCCTCCTCCTCCCCCTCCCCCTCCCCCTCCCTCCTCCTCCTCCTCCTCCTCCTCCTCCTTCTCCTGGTTCGTTGACATCCTTGCCGATCGCGAGCCTCTCTCTCTCTCTCTCTCTCTCTCTCTCTCTCCCACACACTTTTTCTATCTATCTATCTATCTATCTATCTCTCTCTCTCTCTCTCTCTCTCTCTGTCTATCTATCTATCTATCCCTCTATTTATATATTTATCTACTTATCCATCTACCTCTTTTTCTTTCTCTCTCTATCTATCTGTCTCACTATTTATCTACTTTTATGTCTATCCATCTCTTTGTTATCTTTTTTTCTATCTTCTATCTATCTATCTATCTGTCTCTTCATCTCTCTTTTTATTGTCTATGTTTGTTCCGTTGTGTTATTTCTTCTTCTTTGTCCTTTCCATCCCTTTGCCTTCTTCTCACTTCTTCCTTTTCTCCTCCTCCTCCTACTCTTCCACCTCCTTCTCTTCTACCTCTTATCCATCTCCATCCTACCTTCCTCCTCCTCCTCCTCCTCCTCCTCCTCTCCTTCCCTTTAACTTCCTACTCCAACACCACCTCTTCCTCCTCCTCCTCCTCCTCCACTTCCTATTCTTCCATCACAATATTCTTTTCTTTCTCCAGCTCATGCTCCTCCTCCTCCACCACCACCTCCTCTTCTTCCATTACCTCCTCCTCCTCCTCCTCCTCCACCATCACCACCTCCTCCTCCACCACTTTCACCACCACCACTTCCTCCACCATCACCACCTCCTCCTCCACCACCACCACCACCTCCTCCTCCTCCTCCTCCTCCTCCCCCTCCCCCTCCCCCTCCACCCCCTCCTCTTCCCCTCCACCTCCACCCATACACCACCTCCCTCCTCCACACGCTCCCTAATCCGGCAGCAACACATTTTCCACATTTACGAGCATTTGATTGTTGCACCGAGGAGCTGTCGACGGGAAGGGGAGAGAGCCGGGGTGCGTGGGGGATGGATGGCCTTTCCCCCCCTCCCCCCTCCCCTCCCTATCTCCCTACCTCGTGCTGTCTTGGAGGAGAGTGGATGGATGGGTGGGTGGGGGTTGGGGGATGGTGGGTGTGTGGGTAGGGAGGGGAAGAGAGGGGGGAGGGGGGAGGGAGGGAGGGAGGGAGGGAGGGAGAGAGGGAGGGAGGGAGAGAGAGAGAGAGAGAGAGAGAGAGAGAGAGAGAGAGAGAGAGAGAGAGAGAGAGAGAGAGAGAGAGAGAGAGAGAGAGAGAGAGAGAGAGAGAGAGAGAGAGAGAGAGAGAAAGTAAAGGAAGGAAGGTAGTAGAGGAATAATAAGGAAAAAGAAAGAGAGAGAATTAAACAGCAAAAGAAAGAGAGAGAAAATCATAAAGCAAAAGAAAGAGAGAAAATAATAAAGCAAAAGAAAGAGAGAGAGAATAATAAGGAAAAAGAAAGCTAAACTACAAGGCAGAAAAACAAACAGACACAGAAAGACGAACGGAGATGCAGAGCAAGAGACACGGAAACAGATAACAGAGAGGAAGAAAGGAAGAAAGTGGGAGGGAAAAGTTCAAATAAATGACCATCCCTGAAAATCTAGTTCACGGAAGGAAAACCTAATCTCTCCATCCATTCCCCCCTCCCCTCCCCCCCCCCCCCTCAAAAAAAAGGAGCCATTACCCAGAGCACTTCCCGCCTACCACCCACCCACCCCCCTCCACCCACCATCCCCCCAGTCCTGGAGCCTAAGACCAGACCTCAGACCACCTCCTCACCCCTACCCCAACCCCCCAACACCCAGCTTCCTCACCCTCTCCTCCCACACCATATCCAGAACCCCCACCCCCTAAATCCGTAACCCCTATCCCTCCTACCCCCCTCCCCCCCTACCCCCCCGCCAACATAGAGCGTCGGAAGAGCTCGTCCATCATCATAATTAACACCAACATGGAAGGGATCACCTGCACAGCCGCGGCGCGTCTACAAGAGCCAACGATCCCTCTCAAGAAGAACTTAAGGTCTGGCCTCGGGTTTTCCGAGTATGGGGGGGGAGGGGGGGAAGGAGGAAGGAGGAAGGAGGAAGGAGGAAGGAGGGGGAGGGGGAGGAAGGAGGAGGGGGAGGAGGAGGAGAAGGAGGGGAGGCAGGAGGAGGAAGGTGAAGGAGGAGGAGGAGGAGGGGGAAGGTGAAGGAGGAAGGAGGAAGGGGGGGGAGGAGGAAGGAGGGGGGGGGGGAAGGTGAAGGAGGAAGGAGGAAGGAGGAAGGAGGGGGAGGAAGGAGGAAGGGGGAAGGAGTAAGGAGGAGGAAGGAGGAGGGGGAGGAGGAGGAGGGGGAGGAGGAGGAAGGTGAAGGAGGATGGAGGGGGAGGAGGAGGAGGAAGGAGGAAGGTGTAGGGTGAAGGATGAAGGAGGAGGGGGAGGAGAAGGAGGGGGAAGGTGAAGGAGGATGGAGGGGGAGGAGGAGGAGGAAGGAGGAAGGTGTAGGGTGAAGGATGAAGGAGGAGGGGGAGGAGAAGGAGGGGGAAGGTGAAGGAGGATGGAGGGGGAGGGGGAGGAGGAGAGGGAAAGGAGGAGGGGGAAGGAGGAAGAGGGGAAAGGATGGAGGAAGGAGGAAGGTGAAGGATGAAAGAGGAAGAAGGAAGGGGGAAGGTGGAGTGGGAAAGGAGGAAAAGGGGAGAGTATGGAAGAAGGGGGAAGAAGGGAGAGAAGAAAGAGGAAAGTAGAAGGCGGAAAGGGAACGAGAAAGGGAGAGGAAGAAAGAGGAAAGACGAAGGGAGGAAGGAAGAAGAAGGGGAGAGGAAAGAGGACGGGGAGGAGGGGGAAAGAAGAAGACAAAAAAAGGGGGGAGGTGATCTTTAATGTTTTTCCTCATACTTTACACCCTCGGATGTCTCTTCTTTGCTCTTGAATAAACATCGTGTATAGGGGGGGAGAGGGGAAGCGGAAGGGTTAAGAGGAAAGGGGGAGGAGGGGAAAGGGGAAGGAGGGGGAAAGGGAAGGAGGGGAGAAGAGAGAGGAAGGGGAATGGGAAAGGAGGGGAGAGGAAGGAGGAAGGGGTAGAAGAAAGAGGAAACGGAAGGAAGGGAAAAGTATGGGGAAAGAGGAAGGATAAGGTGAGAAGTGGAAAAGAAGGGGAACGAATGCGGATAATGGGAAAGAACGAAGGATGAACGGGG
>BOPN01001092.1:162500-165000 GCA_017312705.2 Penaeus japonicus
AACCTTATAGGTATTTGGATTCTCCCTCGCGTCTCCCTTCCCCCTCTCTCTCTCTCTCCTTTTCTCTTTCTCTTTCTTTCTTTTTTCTTCTCTCTCTCTATATTTATCTACTTATTTAGCTATTTATTTGTCTATCTATTTCTCTCTCAACCTATCTCTCTCACTCTCTCACTCTCTCCCCTTCTCCTTCTCCCTTACCCTTACCCTTACCCTCACTCTCCCTCTCCCTCTCCCTCACCCTTACCCTCACTCTCCCTCTCTCTCTCTCTCTCTCTCTCCCTCTCCCTCTCCCTCTCCCTCTCCCTCTCCCTTACCCTCACTCTCCCTCTCTCTTCCTCTCTTCCTCTCTTCCTCTGCTTCGTGAGCTCCCCTCGTTCTCCCGTCTATGCAATCTCCCTCATTGGCGCATGCTCGTTCGAGGAAATATTAACGCTGTATTTCTTAATTCCTATCTCTCCCCTCTACTTATCTCCTCCTCCTTCTATTCCTTTTTTTCTTTAGCCTTTTCGTCTCTTCCACCGTCCTTTCCTTTCCCCTATTCACTCTTTCCTTTTCCCCTTCCCCCTCCCTCTACTCCCCTTCCCATCCTCCTCTCCTTCTACCGTCCTTCCCCTTCTCCTTATTACTCTTTCCTTTTCCCCTTCCCCCTTACGTCCCCTTCCCTTCCCATCCCTCGTCCGTTTGTTCTACCCCTTCCCCTATCTTCCCTCCTTCCCCTACCCCTCCCCTCCCTCCCTTCACCCCCTCCTAACCTCCATCCTATCCCATCCCATCCCATTCACCCCCCTCCCATCCCTCCTCCCTTCACCTACCTCTTCCCCCTCCTAACCCCCTTCCCCTTCCCCCTCCCCATCCTCCCCCCCTACCACCTCCTTCAATCACGCGCCATCATCGTAACCAGCTCCTTGACTTGTCCTCTTTGCCTCTTCTCTCTCCTTCTCCCTTTTTTTTCCGATTTGCTACTGTTGAGGGCGAGGGAGGGTAGGAGAGAGGGAGGGAGGGAGGGAGAGAGGAAAGAGTGGAGAGAGAGAGGGGGGGAGGGAGAGGAAAGGGGAGTGAGAGTGAGAGCGAGAGTGAGAGAGTGAGAAAGAGAAGAGAGAGAGAGAGAGAGAGAGAGAGAGAGAGAGAGAGAGAGAGAGAGAGAGAGAGAGAGAGAGAGAGAGAGAGAGAGAGAGATTACATCAGAAAGGGTCAGAGAAACGAGGGAAAAGAAGGGGAGGTTTTTACTTTAATATTCATCGCTGTCATTTTGTCGTTCTGTCCGACTTAGCCATTCGTCTTACATGAACATTTCAAAACATTCAAACATTATATAAACATCTCCTCATCTCGTCTTTTCTCACGTGTGTTTATTTTTCTAATTCCTTTTTTTGTTATAGTACTCAATTTTTTGTTTTATTTCATATTTTTCAAACTTATTTATTTTTATTTTTTTTTTAACTTCATTCTCCATCTTCCCCTCTTCCTGTAATATGTTCTCCTGTCTTCCTCTCTCTCTCTCTCTCTCTCTCTCTCTCTCTCTCTCTCTCTCTCTCTCTCTTCGTATCCCTTGTCCCTTTCCTGTGCCTTTCTTCAAATCTTTCCTTCTCCGTTATTTTCCTATATATTTTTCTCCCCTCTCTTCCCCTCATTCTGTTCCCTCCATGGGTCCTTTTTCTTTCGACTTTCCCCCGTTTCTCGCCCTTCCAACTTTTCTTCCTTTTCTCTTTCGCTTTTTGGGTCTCGCTCTTGCTCTCTCGCTCAGTTGCTTGCTTGCTTGTTCGCTCGTTTTCTCTGTCTCTGTCTCTTTCTCTCATCGTTAGTCTAAATCAACTTGTCGAAATAAAAGGTTCTCTTTGTCTGTCTGTTTCTGTCTCCCCCCCTTTCTCTCTCTCTCCCCCCCTCTCTCACTCTCTCTCTCTCTCTGTTTCCCTCCCTCTCTGTTTCCCTCCCTCTCTCTCTCTGTTTCCCTCCCAGTTTCACTCTCCCCATCCCCCCTCACCCTCTTTCTCTCATCCCCTCCCGCGCTCACTCCCCCTCTACCCCCTCTCCCTCCACCTTCCCCCCCTCCCCTCCCCCCACATCCTCCATGACCCCTCAGAGTTCACTAGGATCTTTTCTCATTTATTTTCCATTAGCTATCTCATTCCGGGGCAGTACAGTGCTACTTGTTTTCCCCCTTTCCCCCTCCCCCCTCCCCTTTTGCATGTTTTTCTTAGATGATGAGATGTCGGGGGGAGGGGGGAGGGGGAGGGGAGGGAGAGGGGAGGCTTGGGAGTCCCGATTTACTTTTAACTTTTGTTTTTTTGTAGTTAATATTTTGTGTCTGAGTCTCTGTGTCTGTCTTACTGTCTGCCTGTCTTCTCCCCCTACAGCCACCTCTTTCTCTCTTTTTCTCTTTCTCTTACACTTTTTCTTTCTTTCCCTTTCCCTTTCCCCCTCTCCCTCCCCCTCTCTCCTTTCTCTTTCTCTTTCTCCCTCCCTTTCCCTCTCCCTCTCCCTCCTTCCCTCCTCTCCCCCT
>BOPN01001092.1:175000-192500 GCA_017312705.2 Penaeus japonicus
GTCTTATGTACACAAGTACACCAAAGGTACACACTTGGACAAAACCCACAGGAGAAAACGCCCATACACGCACACACGCCACCGACCTACACAAATAGCCTAGACAACGTACGTACGCACACGCCCACGCCCACGGAAGGACACGACCCAAGCTGTAGGCCTACCGGATAACTACGATATCACGAACGGCCTAGCGGCCAATTCGATAATCAAGGGTGAAATATTCATTCCTTGTCTGGTCTGAGCTTCTTGATACACGTCCGGACCCCCTCCCCCCTCCCTCCGACCCCCTCTTTTTTTATCAAGTGACAACGATTTTTTTTCGGTTATCCAAAGGTCTTCGGAACTCTAAAGACGGAAGGAAGGGAGAACTAATTTGACTTTCCTTTAGGCCTACGTAGCTAGTGTCACTTACATGAGATTAGTACATTGGAAGGAAGATACAGGAGAGAGAGAGAGAGAGAGAGAGAGAGAGAGAGAGAGAGAGAGAGAGAGAGAGAGAGAGAGAGAAGGAGAAGGAGAAGGAGAAGGAGAAGAAGAAGGAGAAGGAGAAGGAGAAGGAGAAGGAGGAGAAGGAGAAGGAGGAGAAGGAGAAGGAGAAGGAGAAGGAGAAGAAGGAGAAGGAGAAGGAGGAGAAAGAGGAGAAGAAAAAGGAGAAAGAAAGAAAAAATAAAAGAAAAAGAAAGAAAGACGAAGAAGAGGGAAAAGAGAGAGAAATAAAAACACACGAAAACTGTCAAAAGAAAGGGAGGCATCTTAAGGGCGAGGACTGAGGACTTAGCGGCGGATCGGCCTTTGGGTCAGTCACGCAAAACAAACACACTCGGTAAATAAACTTCAAAGCTACTAATAAGCGTTTTTCTTTTATTTTATTTTCTTCTATTTACCTTTTGTCTTTGATGGAAGGAAAATACGTCGCAAAGAAGAAAAGTGCACGTACAGAGAGTTAGGGAAGGGGAGAGGGGGAGGGGGGGAGATGTGGCAAAACAAAAGAAAAACGGGAATATACACAAGACACTAAGACGTAAAAATGTCCAACCTTCACACGCGATGAAATGAAAGACTAATAATAAACATGAAGGGCAAGAGGTGGAGGGAGCGAGAGATATGTATCCTCTTTTTCTTTTTTTACTCTCTCTCTCTCCCTCCCTCGTTCCCTCCTGCCCTCCCGCATTTCCCCTCTCCATCACCCCTCCGTCCCCCTCCCCCTCCCCCACCCCACCCTCTTCTCTCTTCTCCCCCCCTCCACCTCACCCCTACCCCCTCCTCTTCCCTTCTCCCCCTCCCTCCCCCCCTTCTCCCCTAACCCCTCCACCTCACCTCCCCCCTTCTCCACCTCACCTCCCCCCTTCTCCACCCCCTCCCCTTCCCCTAACCCCTTCCTCTTCCTCCTCCTCCTCCTCCTATCTCTGTGATGCCGCCGCCGCCATAACTCACAATAAAATGCTCGAGGTATATAAGCCTGAATTATATCACACGCTCTATAATATGCCTTCGCACAACGGTCTCCGGCGGTCTAGCATTATTTAATTAAGACGTTGGGGAGTCTATCACGACCCAGTGTGGAATTCTTTTGGGAGATACGGAAGAAAAGGAGATGGTGATGGTGAGGATAAGAAGAGGAAGAGGATGAAGTGGAAGAGGAAAAAGAAAAGGAGAGGATGAGGGAGAAAGAGGAAGAGGAAGGAGGATAAAGGGAGGAAGATGATGAAGTGGAAGAGGAAAAAGAAAAGGAGAGGATGAGGGAGAAAGAGGAAGAGGAAGAGAAAAAATAGAAAGGAAGGAAGGAAGAGAGGAAGAAGAAGAGGGAAGAGAAAAAGAGGGTGAAGATGGTGGTGAAGAGGAAGAGGAAAAGGAAGAGGAAGAGGTAGAGGGAAAAGAAAATGAAGTGAAGATGGTGAAGAGGAAGAGGAAAAAGAAGATGAAGATGATGAAGAGAAAAGAAAAAAGAAACGATGATGAGGGAGAAAGAAGAAGAGAAATAAAAAAGAGAAAAAAGTGAAGATGATGAAGACGAAAAAGAAGAGGATTACGGGAAGAAGTAGAAGAAGAAGAAAAAAAGATGATGAAAAAGTATATAAAACGAAAGACGAGGAGGGGAGATAAGCATTGATAAGGTGAGGTAATAAATGGCTGAAGATTGGGTCACGAAGGGAAAAAAAAGGAACTAATGATAGAGTGAAGGGAAAAAATGACCAAGGATAAGGTAGAAAAACAAATTTAAAAAGGCGTAAAGATATGATGAAGAAGGGTGAGAAAAAAGAAAGAGAGATAGGATAAAGAAGAAGGAAAAAGCGAAGTAAACGAAGATGAAAAGTAGTCAAGGAGAAAGTAGAGAAATTAAGAACGAATAAAAGGAATAGAAAAATAAATAAAAACCTGAACCAAGAGAAATAGATTAAAAAAAACCATGAACTAAAAGCACTGCAAAACAAACGAAGAACAAGAATAACAGAGAGAAACATAAAAAAAAACGAAGAACAAAAAGAAAAAGGAGTAAAAAGAAAGATGCCAAATGTTGTCATACTCCTTTTCCGCCGTTTACTCTGGGAACGTATAATAACAAACACACGTGACTCTTGTTTATCGCTGAAAAGAAGAACATACATACATTCCTTTCCTCGTCCACCCCTGACGTGATTATTGGCAAAGTGATAAGTGTAAATACACCGTTATCCTTTCGAAATGTAGGGTGAATCTCCCTTACCTGAAATTGTAAGTATGAAATTATCATTTGGAAATTCACGGTGAAGTCAAATCATTTCAAGGGATTTTAAATACGGTATCATTCTTTATGTTAAATCTCCTGTTACTGAATAGTAAATACGTTTTCAAATTTATACATATAAAAGATTGTTTTACTGAATACTAATATTGTTTTAAACTTTACAGTGAATTCCGCATACTGAACTGTAAAACCTATCATCTTAAAATTTACAATAAAACTCCTTTTCCTTCACTGTAAACAATATGCCTTACAATAGACGATAACACTCACTTTCCTGAACTGTTTTTAAAATCTACAGTTAATATCACTTTTCCTGACGTGTAATAAATACGCCATCATCATTTCAAAGTTTCAACGAAGATCGTTGTCCCAAACGATATATGACGGTTAATTAACGGCTAATTTCATTTCTTGAACGATAAATACACACTGGTCGTTTTAAAATTAGCGGGAAGAATCGTTTGACTGAATTAACATTTGCGTAAAGCTATTCCTCTGTTGAACTACTGAAGCAGTAATTATCTTTTGTTAAAAGAGAGAGAATTAAAGAAAGAAAGAAACAAAAAATGGCGCTTTGGCCAGAGGTGCTGTTGTTTGTGTATGTATAATTAACAAGGGCTTATAATACGTGAAAAATATTAATTAAAAGAGGAAAAAAAGGCTTATGAAATTCCAAAGCTTATTAACGTCACACAGGAATACATTATCGATGAAAGTTAGGTTAAACAAGTCCTTTGTCCTTTGTGAAGAGACTGTAAAAATAATTGAAACAATTACTTACACATAAATTTCTCTCTCTCTCTCTCTCTCTCTCTCTCTCTCTCTCTCTCTCTCTCTCTCCCTCTCCCTCTCTCTCTCCCTCTCCCTCTCCCTCTCCCTCTCCCTCTCTCTCCCTCTCTCTCTCCCTCTCTCCCTCTCTCCCTCTCTCCCTCTCTCCCTCTCTCTCTCCCTCTCTCTCTCTCTCCCTCTCTCCCTCTCTCCCTCTCTCCCTCTCTCCCTCTCTCCCTCTCTCCCTCTCTCCCTCTCTCCCTCTCTCCCTCTCACATCCTCTCTCCGTCTGCCCTCCCTCGCTCCCTCTCTCACCCTCTCCCCGTACCAACCCCCATTCCCCTCCCTATCACCCTCTCCCTCTTTCCTCTCTCCACAGACAGAAGTCACAGTAAACTCTTTACCATTCTCTCACCCCCACACGTCCATCACTCGATTTTCATTCATTTTAACTACCCTACAACAAGCATCATCACCACCACCGCTACCACCACTACCACCACCACTACCAACAACAACAATAAACTCATTTCTCCGTATTTAAAAGATCGTTTGAGATCAACATTTCACGTGATTGAGAGAAATCTTACGGCTTGTACGGAAGATCAAACAAGATCCCGGGAACATACTGTCGGGATACGACGGTGATTTATGGGTAAAGGGGTATCGAAGGGGGGGGGGTAAGGTGGGGGAGGGAGGGAGGGAGGGATTGAGAGAGAGAAAGAGAGAGTGGGGGGAGAGGGGGAGAGAGAGTGTGTGTTTGTGGGGAGGGAGGGTATGGTGCAATATATGAACACGTATACATATATGAGAAATCAAGAACAAGATGAAACAAATAAACCCAACACCATCTGAACCCCCTCCCCCTACCACCCTATCAAACACCCCTATCAACCCCCCCTCCCCACACACACCCCATCCCCACACCCCCACTTCACGCCCCATAACCCACTATCACCTTCTAAAAATTCCCCCCTTTCTTAAAAATTCAATCTCTCGGTAAATCGACATTTATCCAACTTATTATCATACAAAAAAGGGTAAAAATATTATTATAGACATGTTAACATCTTCAAGCTAATTCCGTTAGCGAGGGAAAGGAGGGCGGGGGGGGGGGGGAGGAAAATGAGACCATAAGACGTAAAAAAAAAAAAGAGGGGAGGGGGATTAGCGAAAGGGAAGGGAGGTAAAGGGAATCAGAAGGGGAGATTGGAAGAAGTGGTGGAGAAGATAGAGGAGGAGGAGGAGGAAGAGCAGGGGGAAAAGGAGGAGGAGGAGGAGGAGGAGGAGGAGGAGGAGGAGGAGGAGGAGAAGAAGAAGAAGAAGAAGGAGGAGGGAAGGAGAAGAAGGAGGAAAAGAGGAGGAGGAGAAGTAAAGGAAGGAGGAGAGGGAGGAGAATGAAGGGGAGAAGAAAATAGAGGAGTAAGAGGCTATTAAGAGTAAGAAGAAGAAATGCAAAAGGAAGAGGAAGAAAGACGTGATGAGCCCCATTTTTCTTCTCTCTCTCGTCTATACTGCTTCCTTTCTGAGGGAAATCGATGGCGTTTTTAGATGTGATAATCTCTCTCATTTCTTCTCTTCTCTTTCTTTCTCTCTCTCCCTTTCCCTCTCCCTCTCACCTGCCCCTCTCTCTCTCTCCCTTCCCCCTCTCCTTCCACCTTCCCCTTCCCCCTCTCCCTCTCCTTCCACCTTCCTCTTCCCCCTCCTCCTCTCCCTCTCCTTCCACCTTTACCTTCCCCTTCAACCCCTTTCCCTCCCCCTTCCCCTTCCCCTCCTTCTCCCATCCCCCTCTCCCTCCTCTCCCCCCTTCCCTCTCCCCCTTTCCCCTCTCTCCCTCTCCTTCTCCCCCTTCCTCCCACCTTTCCCTTCTCCCCCACCCCCTCCCTCTCCCCCTCCCCTTCCCCCTCTCCCCCTTCCACCTTTCCCTTCTCCCCCACCCCCTCCCCTTCTCCCTTTCCCTCCTCTCCCCCTCCCCCTCTCCTTCCCCTTCCCCCCTCTCCCTCTCCTTCCAACTTTCCCTTCTCCCCCACCCCCTCCCTCTCCCTCTACCTCCCCCTCCCCCTTCCTCCCCTGACAAGCTTTATCGATTTGGAAATCCGTCAACTAAAGGAAAAATATTTTATCGGTGAAACAGCCAATCGTTCTGAAAAGAAAAAAAAACAAACTTCCAGACGAAATAAAGAAGTGAGTTCAGGAGAGAGAGAACGAGGGTGAAAGTGAGAGATACAGAGAAATGTTGAGAAAGAGAAGGGAAAAAGGCTGAGAGGAAGGATAGGATGGGGAAGAGGGAGAGTGGGAGTGGGAGTGGGAGTGGGAGTGGGAGCGAGAGAAAGAGTAAGAGAAAGGCACAGAAAGAGAACGAGAGACAGAGAAAAAAAAAGAAAGAAAAAAAAAGAATCGAAGAATATCCCCGAGAGAGAAAAAAAAAAAATATATATATATAAATAAAATATAAATCAATCAAAGACTGAAAAATCGGGAGTAAGGACTAGTCACAGGATGGTGGGGGGGATATAGGAGAGGGTAGGGTGGGGAGGGGAGGGGGAGGTGAAGACGAGAAGCGATCGGAAACTAAACCTCCCCCCATCCCCTTTATCCCTTCTCCCTTCTCCCCTCCCCTCCCCATCCCCTTTATCCCTTCTCTCCTCCCCTTCCCTCCCCTCCCCATCCCCTCTTCCCTCCCCTCCCTCCCCTCCCCTTCCCCCCTCCTCCCCCCTCTTCCCATCGGCTCGCCTGCCTCGAAAGGAGAACTACGGCGACATTTTAATAATATACGAGCCAACTTTTCCCTCAAGGAGTTTCAAAGCACAGACTGACGGCGAGGTGTGTATATGTATGTACAGCGAGCGAGACACGTGGGTTTGTTTCCTTGTTTTGCTTGGTTTAAAGAGAGGGAGGGGGAGTAGGGAGGGGGGGAGGGGAGGAGGAGGAGGAGGAGGAGGGAGGTGGGAGGGGAAGGGGGAGGTGGGAGGGAGGAGGAGGTGGGGGGGAGGGAAGGGGGCAGGTGGGAGGGGGAAGGGGGGAGGAGGGTGGAGGAGGGGTGAGGTGGTGGAGGAGATGGAGGAGATGGAGGAGGAGGAGGAGGAGGAGGAGGAAGAAGAGGAGGGAAGGGGGGAGGAGGGAGGTGGAGGAGGCAGGATCTAGAGAAGGAAGAGGAGGGGGAGGGAAGAGGAGGGAGGGGAGGATAGAGGAAGGGTAGAGGTGGTGGAGGGAGGAGGGAGGTGGGAGGGGAAGGGAGGAGGTGGAGGGGGGAGGGAAGGGGGGGAAGAGGAGGGAGGTGGGAGGAGGAGGTGGGGGAGGGAGGGGAGGAGGTGGAAGGGCAGGATGGGGGAAGGGGGGGAGAGGTGGTGGAGGGGCAGGATGGGGGAGAGGAGGTGGAGTAGGAGCAGGATCGAGGAAGAAGGAGCAGGGGGGAGGAAGAGGAGGGAGGGAAGGGGGGAGGGGCAGGATGGGGGAAGGGGGGGAGAGGTGGTGGAGGAGATGGAGGAGGAGGGAGGTGAGGAGGAGAGAAGGGGAGGAGCAAGGAGGAAGGTGGGAGGATGGAGGTAGAAAAGCAGGCATATCCCTAAACCAAAACTCCCTTTCTACCTCCACCGTTCTCCACCTTCCACCTCCTTCCTTCCTTCCACCTTCCACCTTCCACCTCCCCGACCTTTCCCCTTCCCCTCTCTTCCAGCGCCACATCCACCCCCCCAGCCTCCCCAACTTCCTCCTCTACCCACCCACCCACCCACCCACCCTTCCTACCAACCTCCCTCGCCCCTCCTTCCACCCACCCACCCACCTAAACCTTACACCTCGTTCTTATTTCCGGCCTCCTCTTTTGGGCCCGTTTTTCGAAGAATTGGGCCCACGCCAGAGGACGCCATCACTTTCTTCGGGAAATATCAGACGGCAGAAGAGACAGGATTTTTTTTTTTTTAATATATATATATTATTTTTTTCTTTTTCTATCGAAATCGGAACATTTTTCTTTGGATATTTCGAATTTTGAGACCTTTTTTTTGTCTCTCTCTCTGTTTCTCATTCTCTCTCTCTCTCTCTCCCTTTTCTCTCTCTCCTTCTCTCAGTCTGTTTCTCTTTCTCTTTCTTTCTTTCTTTCTCTCTCTCTGTTTCTCATTCTCTCTCTCTCTCTCTCTCTCTCTCTCTCTCTCTCTCTCTCTCTCTCTCTCTCTCTCTCTCTCTCTCTCTCTCTCTCTCTCTCTCTCTCTCTCTCTCTCTCTCTCTCTCTCTCTCTCTCTCTCTCTAAATCGGAACATTTTTCTTTGGATATTTCGAATTTTGAAACCTTTTTTTTCTCTCTCTGTCTCTCATTATCTCTGTCCCTCTCTGTTTCTCTCTCTCTTTTTCTCTCTTTCTTTCTTTCTCTTTCTTTCTCTCTCTCTCTCTCTCTCTCTCTCTCTCTCTCTCTCTCTCTCTCTCTCTCTCTCTCTCTCTCTCTCTCTCTCTCTCTCTCTCTCTCTCTCTCTCTCCCCCTCCCCCTCTCCCTCTCCCTCTCCCTCTCCCTCTCCCTCTCCCTCTCCCTCTCCCTCTCCCTCTCCCTCTCCCTCTCCCTCTCCCTCTTGGGTGGTTGGCGAGGTTTGGGTGTATGTGTGTATGTGTGGGCGGGTTGGGTGATAGGTGGGGTTGGGTGTGGGCGGGATGGGATTGGGATTAAGTGGGCGAGATAGCTGGTGGGCGGGGATTAGGCGTGAGGTGTGTAGGTGGATTATGTGCGTGTATAGGTGAAAGGTGTCGTGTGCGTGTACGTATAGGTGGAGATGTGGAAGATGTGGAAGGAGAGGTGACGGGGAAGGGCAGAGGAGTCTCTTTGATTTATGTATCTATGGAATAATTGATGTTCATCCATGTGTGTTTGCGTGTGTGAGTATATCCATGTATGATGTGTATACATACATGTGCGTATGAGATATATACATATATATATATATATATATATATATATATATATATATATATATATATATATATATATATAAACATATGTATATATATACATATATACATACATACATATATATATATATATATATATATATATATATATATATATATATATATATATACAGGTACATATATAAATGTATCTATATGTATACATACATACATATATATATATATATATATATATATATATATATATGTGTGTGTGTGTGTGTGTGTATATATATATATATATATATATACACACATACACACATATATATATATATAAATATATAAATATATATATATATATATATATATATATACATATACTGTACATATACATATATATAAATACATACATACATACATACATACACACACATGTATGTATGAGCACCCACAGATACAATATAAATCCCTATTTTTCTCCCTTCCTTAATATCTATTCCATTCACTCTACTAGCATTTATAACCTCTCCCGTGCAACCCAAGTTATCAACATCTCTGCAACCCGAATCATCCACAATATCAAACTCCCGAACGGCCTGACAAAAGCTAATCAATCAACAATGCATGACAACCTTTTCGAAAGCTTCCCTTGTTCTCTCTGTTATTCCGTTGTCAAGCTTCTCCAATAGATGGCTCTTAGGTTATATTTTTTTCCTTTTTTTCCTTCTCTTCCTTTGCTTCTGGCCTTTTTTTCCCGTCTTTGTGATCCTCTGCTTGTCTCTTATTTTTTTTCTTTCTTTTTGTCTGTTATCTTCTTATTTGTCAGCATCTTGGTTTTGTTTTTCTTTTTTTTCTTTTTTCCGACCTTGTTTTTTTTTCTCAATCTTTCTCTCTTTCTCTTTCTTTCTTTTTTTTTTCTCTGTTCCTATTTCTTCTTCTTTCTCCTATCTTCTTTTTCTTTTTCGTCTTCTTTTTTTACCTCTTCTGATTTTCCTTTTCTTCTACCCTAACCCTTCCTTCTCCATCCATAAAATACTTTCTATCTGCCCTAACTCCTTCCCCTTTCCCCTCCAACCCACTCCCTCCCCTCTTACCCCTTCCTCCTTACCCAACCCCTCACCCTTTCACCCTCCCCTCCCTACCCAACCTTACCCAACCCTCCCCCTTCCCCCCACCTCCCCTCCCTCCCTCCCTCCCTCCCTCCAATCTCAACCCCTTCAGCAGTTTAAGGACGTCTTCCCCCTCCCCCTCTCCCCCCCACACACACCTATTTATAGAAACCGCCCTTTGGATTCGTAGCGCTACTTCTCGGCTCTCCCTTTCCCCGACAGACCGACCGACCGACAGACCGACTGAGCGGCCCTGTCGTCCATTTTTTCTTACGGAATTCCTGAAGGACTTGAAGGACTTGTCACGGAAGTTTACAGATCCCGTCGAATAAAATTGTATGAGTGTGAATGTGAAAAGTGTGGGAGAGTGAATGAATGTGAAAAGTGTGGGAGAGTGAGTGTGAATATGTGGGAGAGTGAAAGTGAAAATGTAGGAGAGTGGAAATGAAAATGTAGGAGTGAAAATGAAAATGCAGGAGAGTGAAAATGAAAAGTGTAGGAGAATGAGTGTGAAAATGTGGGAGAGTGGAAAAGAAAATGTAGGAGAGTGAGCATGAAAATGTAAGGGAATGAAAATGAAAAGCGTAGGAGAGTAAACATGAAAATGCAGGAGAGTGAAAATGAAAAGCGTAGGAGAGTAAACATGAAAATGTAGGAAAGTCATAATGAAAATGTAGGAGAGTGAATGTGAAAATGTAGGAGTGAAGATGAAAGGTGTAGGAGAGTGGGAAGGAAAATGTATGCATGAGAGTGAAACGCAAATGAGAATGAGAATGACACACTGAAAGGGAATAAAATGAAAGTAAAGGGGAGAAAAAAAGAGAAAATGCATGAGAATGACGAGGATTGCCCTATTCAGAATAACAAAGAAAATTAATCATAGTGAAAAAGAAGAGTGAGAGTGAAAAAAATGAAATTAATAAGAATGACAAAATAATGCCAGGTTGGCAATTAAAGATATTCTTTCTTTCTCTCTCTCTCTCTCTCTCTCTCTCTCTCTCTCTCTCTCTCTCTCTCTCTCTCTCCCTCTCCCTCTCTCTCCGCTTAACCTTTTTTAACGATCATTCATCTTAATTTTTTATCTTCTTCCTGTCTCTGTTCTCATTCTTACCTCACTCGATCCAACGAAGGAATATCAGCTGACATACCTGAAAACAGAAGAAAATGCGGATTTTAGAAATATACAGTAAATAGTTCCATTTTGATACATGCATGCTTGTTTGTTTGTTTTATTTTTGTTATGATGTGAGTGTGTGTGGGTGTGTGAGCAAGGGAAGGAGAGGGGGAGGGAGGAAGGAAGGAGGGAGGGAGGGAGGGGAGTGAGTAAGGGAGGGAGGGAGAGAGAGAGGGAGGGAGAGAGGGAAGGAGAGAGGGAGGAGAGAGAGAGGGTGTACGTATGTACGTGTGTGTGTGTGTGTGTGTGTGTGTGTGTGTGTGTGTGTGTGTGTGTGTGTGTGTGTGTGTGTGTGTGTGTGTGTGTGTGTGTGTGTGTGTGTGTGTGTGTATTTCCATGATTGTGTGTGTGAGAGACTCCTCTGCATGAGGTTATGCCTATATCCATATATATACGAACGTACATAAACATGTTTGTTTTTTGTGACCTGATATCCATCTCGCTGAACAAACAAACAAACAAACAAAACAGGAATTACACTTTTCCCGACTGTTTTGTGATGAATCATGCCTTACATCAGCTAACATCCAGAGCAATGCATTAATTTGCAATCAGGCAAATGCACTTGAGTTCATCGTCAAAATTTCAATCCCCCCCCCCCCCACACCTCAAAAAAAAAAAATATATATATATATATATATGTTGAGCTTGATACACGATGGAAATATTTTGGAATGTTGTTTAGAGATAGTTTCAAAGATGGAAATTTTCCAGACTAGGCCTAAAGGACCTTTGTAAATAATTTTACTGTTTCATCGTTCTTTTATGTTTATCAAAGGACGGCCTTTACAAAAATATTTTTTTCCTCTCTGTATATCAACTGATGTCCGCTCTCATATCATGATGAAAATAGAGTGATAAAGAGAGGTAGGGGGGAGGGAGAGAGGAAAAAGAGGGAAAGGGAGGAAGAGAGAGAAAGAGAGAAAGAGAGAGAGAGAGAGAGAGAGAGAGAGAGAGACAGACAGACAGACAGACAGAGAGAGTGAGAGAGAGAGAGAGAAAGAGAGAGAGAGAGAAAGAGAGAGACAGACAGACGAAGAGAGAGAGACAGAGACAGACAGAGACAGACAGAGACAGAGTCAGACAGACAGAGAGACAGAGATAGAGAAGAAGCGAATAACAGATACACACACACACACCTACATACATACAAACAAACAACACACACACACATACATACATAAGCCAACCTCAACCTCGTGGTCAAAATAACACCATTAACTCTCTGTCCATCATAGGTCTTCTGGCATCGCGTCGTCATCACAACAAAAGAAACACGTGCATGATATAAAATGCACATGTACGTAATCAAAAGGAGATTAATTCACGCTGAATCCATATATATTTCTCTATAACAAGGACGGAGGGATAGAAGTACCATTGGGCTCGTATTGTTGGTTTATGATGTTGAGTTCCAATCTTGTGAAGCTGGAGGTTTGGTGCAATAAAAGCGTTGGGATTGCATGTGGTAATCAACATGTATTTTGTGGAACGAGATCTGAATAATATCATTGTTATATTAGGGATATTGATAGTCAAAACTAGAATTTATATGTTTTTTTTCTAAAGAGATAGAGATAGGGAAAAAACGACTATTGAGTATATTAAATCTATTTATATATAATTATTTTTTTCTAATTGAGGACACACGAGTAGCATGATAGTTTAATTATGATGTCTATTTTTCCGATCGTAATTAGTACTTTTTCTAAGAACAAATGAAGACCTCAAAGTGCACCGTTTACCGTTTACTTTATTATCAAAAAGGTCTCCTGTACTTCTTTTTTTTTCTTCTTTTTTTTATGAAATCTTTCTCATCTCCTTTATTCTCATTTGCAATGCATTTGATTCTAATCTGGAACGAGGGTTAGTTGCAAGGTGACTTTTTATCGAAGAGTTTCCTTGACAAGACAATAGAAATAGCTGAGTGTTTTTTTTTTTTCTTTTTCTTTTTTTTTTTTTTGCTTTTTCCTTGCTTTCTCATGCCTTCATATTCTCTGCCTCCCTCTTTTTCTTGTTCTATTTATCTCTCTCTCTCCCTCCCTGTCTTTGTCTCAATATCTCTCTCTCTCTCACTCTCTCTTTCTCTCTCTCTCTCACTCTCTCTCTCACTCTCTCTTTCTCTCTCTCTCTCTCTCTCTCTCTCTCTCTCTCTCTCTCTCTATATATATATATATATATATATATATATATATATATATATATATATATTGACTCTTTCTCTCCTCTGTTTCTATCTCTACTTTTCCTCTTTCTTAGTATGCGCGTGTATGTAAATACGTAACCTCACGTATATGGATATGGATATATATGTGCACGTGTGTGTGTGTGTGTGTGTGTGTGTGTGTGTGTGTGTGTGTGTGTGTGCGTGTGCGTGTGCGTGTGCGTATGCGTGTGCGTGTGTGTACGCGTGCGTGTATGCACTTGTGTGCGTGTGCGTGTATGCACTTGTGTGCGTGTGTGTGTATGCACGTGTGGTATGTATACGTGTGTATGTGTGTGTGTGTGTGCGTGTGTGTATATAGATAGGCAGAAAAAAAGACAGATAGAAGCCAGCGTGATATATCCATCTCTCTTCAGAAGGAAAAGGTCAGCTAAAAAGCTTCCCCGTTTCATCACTTATGACATTTGCAAAGTTACGTATTTTTTGTGACACTTTACTCAAATTCCTTCGTTTTTTTGAGAAGCCGTCGAATCATACGATACAAAACGAGACCAGATCTATGAAAACTTACACAACCTGATTTGTATTTACAGTTGGAATCTACCATACAGTATACAGTATACATCGCGTTTATATAAAAAAAGAAAGAAAAAAAGACAAGGTTAGGCAAAAACCGTTCGAAAATCTAAAAAAAAAAGCAATGTTACAAACTTGTCTAATGGGTCTGCACGTGTACTATAGATCGAAATGATATCTTGCCTACGCAGAGTGTGTATGTTTTGGCACACACTCCAGGGATAAAACGGGCGGAGTAATGTGATAAGCCGACTTGATCGAGAAATGTGCGGATCTGACATTCTGTGTGCACTGGCCCCTCTCCGCGACGGTAATCTAGTGTTTATTTCTCTCTCTGTCTGCCTTTCTTTTGTCTGTCTCAATTTATCTATTTGTTGTTGTCTGTCTGTCTCTGTCTGTCTGTCTGTCTGTCTCTGTCTGCCTCCCTCTGTCACCCTTTCCATCTTCCTCTCTCTCTCTTCCTCTCTTTCTCTTTCTCTTTCTCCTTCTCCTCCTTCTACTTCTCTCTCTCTCTCTCCCTCTTTCTCTTCCTCTCTCTCTCTATATATATACATACACCCCTCTCTTCCTTCCGCTCTCTCTGTTCTCACCTCCACGCTCTATCGCTTGAATCAACCCGATATATATATATATATACTAAGAAACTCATTCCCTCTGAGCCACTCTTTGACGTAGGCCTATTAGGCTTTCCTCTCGGTGAAAGAGCCAATGAATACATCGCTCATCGGAGTCTCTTTAGATTAAGAAACGTAAAAAAAAAAAAAAAAAAAAAAAATCTTGTTGATATATATTTTTTTTTTTTTTGCCAAACGACATCTACTACATGGACGCAACCTACAGGAACACAGTAAAACACCCAAGTCCATATATTTTCTACAGAATTTCCCCCCCCCCTTTTTTTTGTATCCCTCTCCCACTTTTTTAAGCCTAACTTGACATACAAGTGCCACGCAGCTGTGGATTCTCAGGCCTCGCCGCTGGTGGACATGTGTGACCTGACATCAACACGTGAGGTCAGAGATGCTTCCCATTGGCTCTCGGGTGCCGGGTGCCTCGTGCCTCTTTAGTTGTTTTTCGTCGTTTCTTGGGGGTCTTCTTTAATTTTTCTTTGTTCTATTTCTTGTTTTTTTTTCGTAGTATTTTTTTTAATTGTCATTCGTCTATTTATCTCTGTTTGTTTCTTTCTTTCGTTTTCTTCTCCCCATCTCTCTTTCTTTCTCTCTCTCTCTCTCTCTCTCTCTCTCTCTCTCTCTCTCTCTCTCTCTCTCTCTCTGTTACAGTCTCACGCACCCCCCCTCTTTTCCTCCATACGAGAGGATACGAGAGCGAGTAGAGTTCACACACACACACATACTAATAAAGATAAAATGAACGAACAGTAGAGATAGAAGAAGAGAAGCGAGAAAACGAAAGCAAGAGAAATACACAATATAGTAAACATGAGTAGAAATGAGAAAGCGAAAATGGAAAACAAAAATTCACACACACACACATACTCACACACACACACACACACACACACACACACACACACACACACACACACACACACACACACACACACACACACACCTTCCTTTTCCCCCTCCCCCTCCCCCTCCGTTCACACTCCCACCCTCCTCCCCCCTCACCCCAGCCCCCTCCCCCTCACCCCAGCCCCCACCCCAACCCCCCCCCCCTCCCCCCCACCCCACAAAGGCTACGCGAGCGAGTTGAGTTCACGCGAGTCGACGGGACGAGAGATACGATCTTGACGGCATTTCAGGAGACGTTCGTGTGTATAGACAAAGGCTTTATTCATCTTCACTCATCTTCACTCATCTTCCGACGGTCCTTTCCCGGCGAGTTATAATCCACCGCAGGCCCGTCACCTTCCAACCCCTTGGCCTTATAAGGGTGAGTTAAGGGGGAGTGGGGGGGGGGGGGGATAAGAGGGAGGGAGGGAGGGAGGGAGGTGGTCATAGGACCCCTCCCTCCCTTAGACCACCCTTATAGATCACCCTGCCGACGCGTTCCATATTTATGTGGGTTTGCGTATTTGGTTCTCCTGACCCTTCCTTATAGCAGCGCTATGTTAAAAGGAACATCAGATTCGCACGGGGCTTTGAGTGGCCGGCGAGGCATTTGCAGCGCAACTTGCAACTGGTGTACATTATTTTCGGAGAGAACTTGCAATGAGATCCCTTGCAACTGAATCACAGGACAGAGTAAGCTTGCAATGAGCCGAATCTTCCTTCTATCCGAGACCGGACTTGCAAGGAATTAGGTCTTCCTTCCGTTTACGTTGTTCCTCTTTCTTTTGGCTTCTTGATTTATCCCTTTTCTGTCGATAACTATATCCTTTCTCTCACGTCTCTCTTCTTCTTCTTCGCTGTCTCACACTTTTAACCTCTCCTCTATCACCTTCCTTGACTTGCCTTGTTCTCCTTTGTTATCTCGTTTCATCTTTTTTTTTTCTCCCTCTCTCTCCACGTTATCTCTCTCTTCCTTTTCGCTTACCTGTTCTCCCTCGCTGTCTCTTGTTATCTACTTCGTCTCCTGCCCCCCCCCCCCCTCCCCCACCCCCCGTCTCCCTAACCGATACTAAAACACCTTTTTGGCTTACCTACTTAAGCCCTATTCTATCTATGTTTTTTTTCTATCCTCTGTCACTCCCTGTTCTTCCACCTGTTTACTTGTTCTTTGAAGTTTCCTTTTTTACTATAGTCTTCCTCTGTCTCTTACTTTCTTGTCTCCTTTTACCGTTTTATTCCATTTCTATCTCCCCTTTGCTAAATTTATTTTGTTATATATCTCTTTCACCCATTACTTCGTCTTCCCTTCTTCTCTACTGACACTCTTCCCTTTTCTCGTTCTCTCCTCTCTCCTCTCTCTCTCTCTCTCTCTCTCTCTCTCTCTCTCTCTCTCTCTCTCCACATTTTTCATCTCTCTCGTCCCACCTTCTCTGTCTTTCTCCCTCCCCTCTCCCCTCTCCCCCTCTCCACAATCTCAATCCTTCAACCCGTCTTTCACTACCTATCTATCTATCTATCTACCAGACCCCGGCACATATACACTATCTCCCTTCACCCTATCTGTCTTCCTCTTCCTTCCATTCCCCACCCTATCTTTCCTCCCCAAACCTCACCCCTCCAACCCCTTCCTCCTCCTTCCCCTACGTCACCCCTTCAACCCCCACCTAACCACCCGACCCCACCCCTTACCCTGTCTGCCTGTGATCTGCTGTCTGGCTGCCGTCAAACCTGACACCGCAGACAGACGAAGACTAGACTGGCCACTCGCGCATCGCCACCACGAGATAACTTTTTTTTTCTTTTTTTTTTTTTTTTTTTTTTTACAGAACACTGCCATAAATCCTTGAGGGCTACCGCATCTATCTGTGTCGCAGAGGGAGGTAGGGAGAGAAAGATAGAGGAGGGGGGGAGATAGAGAGGGAGGAGAAAAGAGGGAAGGAAATGAGGGAGGGAGAGAAGGGAGAGTGGGGAAAAGGGAAGCGGCGAGGGAGGGAAGGAGAGAGGGAGAGAAAAGTGAGAGAGAAAGAAAGAAAGAGAGAGAGAGAGCGAAAGAGAGAGAGAACGCGAAAGAGAGAGAGAGAGAAAGAGAGAGAGAGAGAGAGAGAGAGAAAACGCGAAAGAGAGAGAGAGAACGCGAAAGAAAGATATAGAGAGAGAGAGAACGCAAAAGAGAAAGAGAGAGAGAACGCGAAAGAGAAAGAGAGAGAGAACGCGAAAGAGAGAGAAAAAGAACGAGAAAGATAAAAAGAGAGAGGGTAAAAAAATGAAAAGAAACAGGCTGACACACCGTGTTATCGCCAGCGTCTCCAACCCAAACTTCTGCCAAGAAAGCGCTAATCACCCCATGATTACCAGACCATGCACGCTGCGTGACATATGAAAAAATGGAGAATTTCCTCTCCGCTGTCCCCTTTCGTCATCCTTCCATCCTCCCCCTTCTTCATACTCCTCCTCTCATCCTCCCCCTTCTTCCTCCTCCTCCCCTCCCAACATCTACTACTAGTCCTACTCTTATTCGTCTTCCTCCTACTACTACTATTACTACTACTACTCCTCCTCCTACTCCCGGTCCCACTCCCACTCCAACTC
>BOPN01001092.1:205000-207500 GCA_017312705.2 Penaeus japonicus
AAAAGAAAGACAAAGCGAGAGGGAGTAAAAAGAGAGAAAAAGAGAGAGAAAGTGAAAGCGTGAGAGCAAGAAAGCGCGAAAGAAAGATAATGGACCTGAAAAAAATACTACCAGGCGCAATACAAGAAATGGCATACTGCACATTTGGAAAAGAATTTACGAGAGACTCAAAAAAAAAAAAAAAAAAAAAAAAAAAAAAAGTGCAGAGAATGGGGGGGGGGGGAAGGCAGACTCAGGATCGTGTGCGAGAGACAGAAGCAGCAGATCGTCGAGTGTGAAGTACATCCGAATCTTACACTCGTCCTCGACATAAAAAAAAATACCATTACCTATCATTACCATTACCAATACTACTATCATTACTCACCATTACCATTACTATTCCCAACACCAATATCATTACTATTACCAATATCAATATCCTTATTCACCATTACCATTACTATTACCAATACCAATATCATTACTCACCTTTACCATTGCCCTCTATTACTAATACCAATATAATTACTCACCATTACCATTACTATTACCAATATCAATATCATTACTCACCAATGTTATGATTCACCATTACCATTACCCTCTATTACCAATAACAATACCATGACCCATCCAACACTTTTCCTCTTCCTCGACTTCAAAATACCATTACCCACCATAACCATTAACCAAAACCATTAGCCATCACCGGAGACACCAAAACCAACGAAACGAAATCAACTACAATCATATTCTGCACGAGAGGCAATTAAAACTTGTGCTATTAATAAAAAAAACTACCTACGCCATCACACCACGAGGTACTAACGATACGCCCTTAAAAGCGATCGGTAATGAAATTGTGTCGTTAAAACTTAAAAAAAAAAAAATAGATAAAAATAAAATAGATAAAACTAAATGAATGGTTAAAACAACCTGTCGTCAGGTTGGAGTAATATTATGATAAGAGAGACTAAGCGCGTTTGTGACACTTTTCCTCTTCCTCGACTTCAAAATACCATTACCCACCATAACCATTGAACTAAAACCATTAGCCATCACCGGAGACACCAAAACCAACGAAACGAAATCAACTACAATCATATTCTGCACGAGAGGCAATTAAAACTTGTGCTATTAATAAAAAAACTACCTACGCCATCACACCACGAGGTACTAACGATACGCCCTTAAAAGCTATCGGTAATGAAATTGTGTTCACCCCTATCTTTTTCTCTTTCATCTTCTCCTCCACTTCACTTTCTCTCCAAAGAAAAAAGTTTTTTTTTTTACATATTCTAAACAACAACACACTTGACAAGAATAAAGGAAATGATTTTTTTTTTTTCTTCTTTACATTTTTTTCTTTTTTGTCCGTTGAATGATGTCAGTGTAAATACTACCTTCACCTCGTTTTCGTAAAATGGACAAGTGAAATGACGGAAGGAATTAGGATGGACGGAGAGAGAGAGGGCGGGTGGGGGAGAAGAGAAACAAATATATGGATAGATAGATAGATAGATAGATAGATAGAGAGAGAGAGAGAGAGAGAGAGAGAGAGAGAGAGAGAGAGAGAGAGAGAGAGAGAGAGAGAGAGAGAGGAGTGAGAGGGTGGGTGAGTGAGTGAATGAATGAGTGAATGAATGAGTGAATGCATGAGAGTGGGAGTGCGTGAGCGTGTTCATGTGCGTGTGCGTGTGCGTATGTACCTCCACACCTCCCCCCCCATTCCCCCATCACAGCACCATAAGCCAAGCCCCGCCAAAGACACCGAGCGCCGCCGCGAAGGAAGGAAACAGATGTCAACGCCCCTGCAACTCTGCCGCGCCCATTACCACCAAGGCAGCGCCGCTAATGACCTTCGGATGATAACGGCGATCCCTCCAGCTCCGGCGATCTAGCCGTTTGATAACGCGTAGATCTCTGCGTGTGCAACAATGGCTGATGTTGCAGATACCGGGGCATTGATCACGATGATAAAGATCGGATCACTGACGCATTCTGTCTGTCACTCGGGGGGGGGGGGGGGGGGGGGGGGGCAATAATAATTCCTGTGGTGGAATCGGGGATAAACATACATAGATTCTTCTTCGTTTAATAAGGTTTCTTAGGCGATCAGGATTTCGGACTACTTCGCTCGATAGATAAATAGGTAAATATATAGATAGATAGATCGATAGATAGATAGACAGATAGAAAACAAAATGGCGGAGAACAATAGACCATTGATCAAGAGCTTTTCTTCAGCATAGGAGAAGACGGGAGAGGCTGGCTGTGTAGATATGTTTGAGTGGGGGAAGGGAAGGGATAGGCTGGGATAGTATAGGATAGGGGGGAGGGGGGGAGGGGAGAGGAAACCGTACGGATATCCCACCACGCTTGTTTAATTGCAGTAATTAAGAACCCGATCCCGTCTCATTAGTGGGACGTATACTTCGCCTGTTTCGTCTTGGTTTGAGTTTCGAGGAATGACCTCTGGGAGACGAGGGTGAAAGCTCTTTCTTTTCGTATTATTATT
>BOPN01001092.1:212500-215000 GCA_017312705.2 Penaeus japonicus
TGTCATTATTATTCTCATTCTCATTGATGTTATCATTGTTATTATTATCCTTATTATTATCATTATCATTATTATCATTTCCATTATCATTATTATTATTATCATTGTTATCATTATTATCATTATTATCATCATTATCAGTTATCATTAACATCATGATCATAATTACCATTATTATTGCTAACTATTGTCAAATATGGTTTACAATTAATTTCATAAGCATCATCATAATAATAAACATCATTAATGTTATCGTTATCATTATGAATACTGGTATCATGTCATCGTGATGACGATGATGATAATGATAATGATAATGATAATAATAATAATAATAATGACGATGACGATGATGATGATGACAGAGATGAAGGTGTTGATAATCATCATCATAACTATCATTGTCATCACAATCCCCATTAATCTTGATGCGCATCAGACATACATTCCGAATAGGGGGACATGCCAAGCGCTCATCATGACATGCCTGCTCTTGAGTCTTCTTCATAAGGCAGGAGAACTTCCTCTAATAGTTACCTGATGACTGCCATATCAAAAATAAATAAATAAATAAATAAAAGGCAGACTAGATGCAGTGCAAGTCTCACCTGTATAACAATTAACATGAAGCAATACGACTTGTCTCTATTAAGAGCTTGTATATCTTCTCTTAACTACTTTCACAAAAACATTTTTTTCCCCAAAAAACACTTCAGCCGTATGATACAGTCTGCTCTACATGACAAAATGGACGAATAAGCAACAGTTACAACGTCCCGTTCATTAAAACCTGTTCTTTGTGACGTGTAGCATCAATTAAAAAGGAGGAGGATAATTAATTTCGTCAGAGAGCTCCCCTTTATGTCACCGCGCGAAACGAAAATTCCTGGTGCGCCATGACAAGACCACCCATCCGCTCAGCATGAATATTCTCGAGAGCGCAGCATGCTCATGCTCATGGCTACACTACAGCATCGCGTGACGGGCATACTCACCTCAGCAACATCACGTGACGTCAATATTCAGGGCGAGGGCATCACGTGACGTAAATATCCCTTATTCTACACACGGGTGGCATAGATCATAAAATGACATGACATCGTCGCTGCTCGGATGACGTGAGAAATGATACAACGAGGCATGACAACACACGAGTGTCATCCACAAAGACACGGTGTTATAAAGGGAATATCCCGCGCTGAAATGCTGTAATACAAACAGACACGTACCACTGCGCATTGGGGCTGAAGGCATAAGCCACATAACACATCCAGAAATTACAGGTGGCACGGGGCACATAACATAAATATCAAGACGAAACTGGAAATAACAGGCAAGCCTTAGCCGTTGTATACACACACACACATACACACACACACCTCGGCTGTCCATGGTTGCATAACTCATGAAATGCACGTATTTCGCGGACGGGGGAGGGAGGGGGGGGAGGGAGGGGGAGAGGGGGGGGGGGGGGGGGGGAGGGGGGGGGGGAGAGAAAACCCAGACGAGAGCGAACCCCAAGTCCCCCTCAAGGCCCAAGGGCTGGAAGCAACTTGGTGATAAGAACCAAAATACCTCGCTGCGTCTGGCGCCTTGGGACCCAAAATTCCGGCCTCGTGCAAGGGAATGACTTCAGCTATTGTGCATCCGAGTCAACAGGGGAGAGCATATTTTGCCAACTTTCATTTACTATTTATTTTAGGCTGATTGTGAAATATATATTGCATGGTGATTCCTTTTTCATTCGCCAGCATCTAAGATGCCAGACCACTCGCCGTCGCGCATTCATTTTTTGTTAACAAATGTGTATATATATACATATACATATATATATATATATATATATATATATATATATATATATATTGTTATTATATCTACGACTACATACGCGAAAAAACTGCATCTTGGAAGAATAAATGGAGAACGGGAATTACATTGGAAAGGGAAGAGAAAAATATAAAAGACTTGATAAGAAGTGATGGCTATATGTTGGTGGTGAGGGAGGGAGGGAGGGAGGGAAAGAGGGAAGGAGGCGAGAAGGGGAGAGGGAGGCGAGAAGGGGATAAGAGGGGAAGGGGGAGGGAGTGGGGGACATATATTACAGCCCGAACCTCTCTTCCTATCTACGCTGACTAGAGGTTCGGATGCTGTTCCCTCGTGAATATGTAAGACTGCCATGGCACACACAAGACGCGGGTGAGACAGCAGTAATATTGTTATGTAAAGTCCTTGAAAGCATTCACGAAAGGCATTTCAACCCAAGGTCTTCTGTCAGTACATCAAGGGATCTCAAGTCTCTCTCTGTACGTGAATATAAAGCTAGTTCTCTTCACATTATACTTCCCTGTGTTTTTTCACTCGTAGACTTGCAAAAGAAATGTATTTTGGTGACGTATATCTTATTTATTATTTTTTTCTCGAGGGATGAAGGGCAGACAGCGTGGCCTTTGCACAATATATATATATATGAAAAGCCTTTAATAGAGCAGTTTGTCTT
>BOPN01001092.1:220000-222500 GCA_017312705.2 Penaeus japonicus
CCTCCCCCGCCACGCATTCTCAGCGGGTGAAATGGTAGAATAATCGCGTATGGCCGGGACAATGGGCACTTCAATCGCGATTTGATTCCGGATCGCCGACCCGAATGCCCGACCGAAATCGCCCCGCGCGTCGAAAACGGCCCGACGCGAGAAACTTCCCAAATTAAGAGAGTTCCGCTATACTTTACGCTACTCTACTCGCGAGCGACCCGATAAACCTATGCAAGATGGAAGTTCCCCGTTCGAACTCCCCCCCCCCCCCCCTCTCTCCTCTGTCCTCTCCCATCCCCCTCCCCCTCTCCCTCTCTCCTCCCATCCCCCTCCCCTTCTCCTCTCTCCCCTCGCCCCTCCTCCCCTCTCCCCTCTCTCCTCCCCCCTCTTCTCTCTCTCCCTCTACCCCCCCTCTCTCCTCCCCCCTACCCCCTACCCCCTCTCCTCCCCCCTCCCCCTCTCCTCCCCCCTCCATCTTTCCTTATTCTCCCGTCTCTCAACGCACGCCCAACTTCCCAGATTTAAACTTCGCACCTAACTTCTTTAAGACAACAAGGAAGCTCTCCTGCAGCCCTGATGGAGTCCTGCAGTACAGTCCGCCCTTGAGAGTCCTTCTTGTCCTTCCTTCTCTCTTTCTCTCCTTCCTTCGTTCCTTCGTTCCATTCCCCTGGGCGCTCGAGACTACCCGGAGGATCACGGAGCTCTCCTTCAGAGATCCCGAGTGTCCTCCTGTGTCCTTGTGTGTGTGCGGGGTGGGTGGGGGGGGGTGAGTGTGTGGGGGGGTGTTTGCGTGCGTGAGAAAGAAATAGAAATAGAAAGAAATAGAGAAAGAGAGGGGAGAGAAAGAGAAAGAGAGAGGGAGAGAGGGAGGGAGGGAGGGAGGGAGGGAGGGGGAGAGAGAGAGTCTGGGAATGAACATGTGTGTACGAAAGTAAGACGGCAAGTGATGGGTATCTGTACGTACTTAAAAATACGCAAACATCAATCCACGTTCCCTTTGGTTCTAACATATACCCCTCCCTCCCTCCCTCCCTCTTTCACTCTCTCCCTACCTCCCTTCCTCCCTCCCCATTACCCTCTAGTTCTTATCCACATCCTCCACACTTCCTCTGTTAAATGCACACACTTCCCCCGTCCCCTCCCCTTCACTGCCATCCATCCTCCACACACAAACACACACACACACACACACACACACACACACACACACACAAACACACACACACACACACACACACACATACACTCCCCCCCCCGCCACCCCCCACCCCACACACACACGCACGCGCTCTCACCCCACCCCCTCCACACATGCACTCCCCCCCTCCCCCTCCCCTCATTTCCCTCGTCTGCCTTAACCCGAGAATTGTTTCGCATGCAAAGGGACAGAACAAGTCAACTACACAGACACACACCATGAATCGCTGAATGTCAAGACAGGTAACTAATGGGATTTTGTCAAGTCTGTCTTTAATTCTGTTCTTCAATCCTTAATATTTATTTTGTGAGGGGGGAGTGGAGTTTAACTAAGTAGAAAAAAAGAGAAAGAGAGAGTTAAACTAAAACTAAGAATAAAATAAATAAAACCAACAATAAATCAAAATTAATAAAACCAACAAAGAGAGAGAGATAGAGTGAGAGAGAGAGAGAGAGAGAGAGAGAAAGAGAGAAAGAGAGAGAGACAGAGAAACAGAAAGAAAAAGAGAGGGAAAAGCTGTGACAGACAGATACACAGACAAGACAGAAAGTGAGAGAGAGAGAGTGAGAGAGACAGAGAGACAAGTCGTCTCCGCCAAATGGATTTCTTCCAACTGGCTCACATGGACTACAACCAACCGTAATTCTTAAAAAAAAAAAAGAAAAAAAAAGAAAAAAAATCGTACTAAAGTGAAGTGTCCGCCCGTCGCATCAATAGCGACACCGAACTCCTAAAAGCTCTTCCATCGCCGTTACTCCACCAAAAGCACCTTTTTTTCCTCTTCGTTTTATCCTTCCCTCGCTAATAATATCGAATAAATATGAAGAGGGAAGTGAGAGAAAAAAAATTATATACATACGCAAATTTGGCAATAAACATTTTTCGTCGCTGCAACTTTTCCACACAAACACAAAATCACTTATATCGATCAATTGCAATTATCGTGCCTCAAAATCATGCAACCAATTCTGGTGGAACAATGATTATAGTGCAATGAGGAGTAAATGATTGCATGCGATTTTTAAATTATTGTTTGATTAACAAGTTTGTTTGTTTTTTCATCTTGCATGTTACTACATGTTTTTAATCACTTATAAACCTTTCTTCTTTTTTCTTTTTCGTTTTCTTTTTTTCTCGTTTTGTTTCGGAAATTCTCGCGCTTTAAGTGATATCGGCCGTAATAATTCTTTGCGCATTGCAATACGGCAGATGAATAAAACATTCAACCGTGTGTCGCTCCTCACGAATTCTGTGTTGCATTGCAAGATACGAGAAAAGAAAAGACCCAAAGATTCCCCTGTTTATTCCAGA
>BOPN01001092.1:247500-252500 GCA_017312705.2 Penaeus japonicus
CTCTTTCTCTCTCTCTCTCACTCCCTCCATCTCTCCCTCTCTCTCTCTCTCTCTCTCTCTCCCTCTCCCTCCCTCTCGCACTCCTCTTATAAGATCAGTAAAGCGTCGAAACTACTATCGCGTTAGCCTGTCTCAAGATGGCGACGCAAAGACAAGACACTCACCGCAACCCACGCGGCCGCTGCTGACGTAAGCCCATATCTCTCCGCGACCTTGTAACTACTTTGCTGGCGGAGGTCAAGGCAAGAGGCTAATCCGCGTACCAACACTTCATTCAGTTCGACCTAGACCGCTAGCGAGGTCACATCTCCCCCTCTCTCCCCCCCTTTTTTTCTTCTTATCTGACCTTCGGGAATAAGCCTAGTATGAGCTCCGCATCCCCTCGCGTGTTTTCGCTTCACTGTTTTCCTAGCAAGACTTCTATCGTAATCATGTCACTATCCTTTCCTTTGTTGCCTTCATCTTCAATAAACTACCAAACAGCTGATCGCTAGTTTCCGTGTTCCAACTAGTTATTTTTGCTCTGACTAGACCAATCAGAGTAACCCATTATACTTTTTTTTCTGTTTTCATTCGATATACTTCTTTTCTTCATTCCACCGTACTTCAGATCTACCACATACATACCTGAAAGGAAATGGTTCGGAGTGTGAGATGTTGAGAGAAAGGCCGTAAATACGAACAAGGAGAGAAGAAGGCACTCTTGCTTAACTTTTGCCCCTCTGTGCCCTGGCAACATTTGCAAAGCAGACCAGAGACTTTTGCGGTGTCCTAATCCTGTAAAAGAGACAAAGTTCACGACTCCTAATGTCCTAGTTTAGCGGAGATGACCTTTTTTTTTTGGGGGGGGACACCTTATAGCCGGATTTTTTGAGGCTGGAGTTGTCTCCTTTTAGTAAGACCTGTAGCCTACTTACTGTGGGACGAGGGATAAGTAGGGTAAGGATGGGATGGGGGGGGGGGGCGGTGGATGATAGAGGTGGAGGGGAGGGGGGCAGAGGGGGTTGCAAAGCTCGAATAGAGAATAGTCTATTATCTTTTGGATTTTTTTTCTCGGACGTGGGAGAGGAGAGGGGGGGGGGAGGGAGTTGCAAAGCCCGAATAGAGAATGTTTTATTATTATTATTTTTTTAAGAGTAGGTCTTTTTCTCTCTCTTTCACTCTCTTTCTAATAATTTTTTTCCAGATTTTTTTTTCTTTTCTCTCTCGAACGGGGGAAGGAAGAGAGAGAGAGAGAGAGAGAGAGGAGAGGAAGGAGGGGGGGGGGGAGGAAGTTGCAACACCCGAATAGAGAATAGTCCCTCTTTTAAGATTTTTTTTTCTTCTCTCTCGAACGGGGGGAGGGGGGAAAGAGAAAGAGAGAGAGAGGAGAGAAAGAGAGAGAGAGAGAGAGGGGGGCGGGGGGAGTGGCAACACCCGAATAGAGAATAGTCTCTCTTTTAAGATTTTTTTTTTCTTCTCTCTCTCTCTCACCCTCTCTCTCAAACAGGATTCTTGCAACATTGTCCTGAACCAACTTTTCCCATTACAAGCGTTCCTTTCTTGTATCTTTCCCTGTTGCATGACTGAATGCTTTTCCTTGTTTTTCTTATATGTCTGAGCTTGTCTTCGTTCCACTCGGTAATTTGGAAATCTTGTTGAAAGACAATTTTTTTTAGGGTATGTATGCGTGTGACAGTGTGTATGTGTGTGTGTGTGTGTTTGTGTGTGTGTGTGTGCGTGTTTGTTTGCGTGTGTGTGTGTTGTGTGTTTGCGTATGTGTGTTTGCACGCGCGTGTGTGTGTGTGTTTGCGTGTGTGTGTGTGTACTTACGCTTGCACTTTCAGCGAGTATTGAGATTCTTGAGCTGCCTTGCACTCTAAATATTCCGCCAGAGATGTATAAATAAGATTCATAATGTCAGTCAATCATAATTAATTAACTTTGATAAAGAAACAATAAAAATCTATTACAACCATACATAGAAACAAACTTTTTTTATCTGCCTAATTTTAGGATTCTATAAGAAATGTCATATTTACACATTATCGTTTATTATTCTCGTATTTCTATTTATCATTTTTTTCCTTCATGTATCATCGAAGCTCAAACAAAACGTAATCGTGTTCTCTCTCTCTCTTTTTTTTTTTTTTTTTTTTTTTTTTTTTTGTCTTTCGTTATTTTCTGCAATGTCGAAAACCCACACCCCAACCTTGATACAACGCTGGATTCCTTGTCCCCTCTCGCACAACATAGCTTATCCCCCACGTTCGTAAAAAAAAGAAAAGGAAAGGAAAGGGGGAAATAAACCTAAAAAAAAAAAGAAAAAAAAATCTAAAAAGAAAAAAAAAAAATCTGAAAAAAGAACACCAGCTTGACGGTCCTAATCCACGAGACCATTTTCGCGAGCAAATTCTCCCGACTTGAGGGCGAAACTTTCTCTATCGTATATAGGAGACCTGCTTGACTTTAAGGTGTGGAGCAAGACAGAAAGTTTAAAAAGGGACTCGAGGAGAATGAGGGAATGA
Source organism: Penaeus japonicus (assembly GCA_017312705.2). Lineage (NCBI taxonomy): Eukaryota > Metazoa > Arthropoda > Malacostraca > Decapoda > Penaeidae > Penaeus > Penaeus japonicus. The sequence continues at coordinate 250,008 of BOPN01001092.1, forward strand.
AGGAAGCAAGGAAAGGAGGCGAGGGAGAAAGTGTGAGGGCGGGAGTTAAATTGGGAAAAGAGAGAGAGAGAGGGGGGGAAGGGAAAGAGCGAGCGATAACAAGGGAGAGAGAGAGAGAGAGAGAGAGAAAGAGAGGAGGGGGGTGGAGTTGAGGGAGAGAGCGAGAGAGAGAGAGGGGGGGGGGAGGAGAGGGAGAGAGAGAGAGAGAGAGAGAGAGAGAGAGAGAGAGAGAGAGAGAGAGAGAGAGAGAGAGAGAGAGAGAGAGAGAGAGAGAGAGAGAGAGAGAGAGAGGGTGGAGGATAATAGATGAAAGAGAGAATAAGATATATACAAAGAGAGAGAGAGAGAAAAAAGGAAAGAAAGAAAGACAGAGACAGAGAGAAAGACAGACAGAGATAGAGAAAGAGAGAAGCAGAGAGAAAAACAGACAGAGACAGAAAAAAAAAAAAAAAAACGCAAGAAAAAAAAAAAAAAAAAAAAAAGTAGAGTATAACCTGAGCTGGACGAACGTAAAGAGAAATTATCATTTGAAGTAAAAAGAAATGATAATGATAATAATAAAAAAGGAACATCGACAAATACTGGAAAAACTCAAACATGAAAAAGAGAAGAAGAAGAAGAAGAAAAAAAATACAACATGAAAGGGAGATTCAGGGGAGAAAAGAAACTTAATTGGAGAGAAAAACGAAAGGGGGAGACGCACATACTGAAGGAAAACAGCAACAGCAACAACAACAAAAAATACATGAAAGGGAGGTCCAGGAAGGAAAAAGAAAAATAATCGGAGAAAGAGGGGAAGGAAGGAGACCAAAAAACAACGACACAAAAAGACTGAGAGGAAAAGGAAAAGAGAAAAGAAAGAAAGAAAGAAAGAAAAAAAAAATGAGGAGAGAAAGGCGCATAGAGCAGACGAGAAAAGTAATTCGAAAAAGAGAGACAAAAAAAAAAAAAAAAAAAAAAAATCAAAATCATATAGACAAATACAGGAAGAAAACGCAAAAACAACAACACAAAAACATTCGAGGTTCAGGGAAAGAAAAAAAAAGAAAAAAAAAGAAGAGGAGGTAGGAGGAAGGGGAAGGGGAAGGGCCAGGGGGATGGGAGGGGGTAGGAAGGGGGTGAGTGATGGAAGGGAAGGGGAGGGGTGAGGGGGGAAGGGGGAGTTGTCTGGCCGAGATAGGACATGTTGCAGTCGTCATGCCTGAATGGAATACAGGGCAGGCTCACAGTTCACCCTCCTCTCATGATAACAAAAGTGTGTTTGACAACGCGACACAGGGGGCGCTGGTAGAAGAGGGAAGGGAGGGAGGGAGGGAGAGGTGGGAGGGAGGGAGGGAGGGAGAGGAGGGAGGGAGGGAGAGAGGGAGGGAAGGAAGGAGGGAGGGAGGGAGGAAGGGAAGGAGGGATGTAGGGGGAGGGGGAAGATGGATGTGGAAGGGAGCTGGAAAGTGAAAAGAAAAAAAAAGAGAGAAATAAAAAGGAAAGAAAAGAAGAAAAAAGAGAATGAAACACGGGAATAATGAGGAACGCTTATTATATGTGGGCCTGTGCTATTTTGGGGTTTGTATTTTATTAAACCGTCATAAATGTTTCATTAGTGTTGTTGAACGTTTCTCTTTAAACGTTTTTTTCCCCCTTAACGTTTTAGTGCAGTTGGGAGAAGAGAATTATTACTTGTGTTATATGTATATATATTTTTTTATTATTAGCAAACGTTTCTTTTATGAAACGCTGCCATTTCACGGGAAAATGGTACATCTGTTTTATTTCAATCTTAGCAAATACACACACATACACAATGCAAATATTCATATAAACACACACGCACACCCAACCAACCAACCCCCCCCACACACACACAACCCTCCCACCCCCCACCCACCCACACCCACCCACACACACAACCCCCCCTCCACCCACCCACACACCCACCCACCCACAAGCCCCTCCCCCCTCCACACACACACAACACACCCCCTCTTTAAAAAAAAATCCCCCCCACTTTTTTCAACTTACCTACATACACACCGACACACGCAACTTTGTCAGAAGGAGAAGAGAAAAAATTTCTCCTCTGCAACAGACCTCCAACGAACATCAAGATGACATCTCAACATGAGGCAAGAATCTTGACTAAACTCACGCCGAGCCAACTGCCCAGACTCACTTTGTTATTATCATCATTATTATCATTATTCCTGATATTGTTATTATCGTTATTACTATTATCATTATTGTCATTACTATCATTGTTATCATTATTATTACTGCTATTATTATTATTATTATTATTACTGCTATTATTGTTATCATTATTGTTATTATTATCATTAATACTATCATTATCATCATTATCATTATTATTATTATTATCATTGTTATTATTATTATCATTATTATTGTTACTATTATCATTTTCATTATCATTACTATCATTGCTATTATCATTATCATTATTATTATCACGGTCATTGTTGTTGTTATTGTTATCAT
>BOPN01001092.1:272500-275000 GCA_017312705.2 Penaeus japonicus
TTTGCGCAAGAGTGAGGGTAAGGGTGTGCGTTTGCGCAAGAGTGAGGGTAAGGGTGTGCGTTTGCGCAAGAGTGAGGGTAAGGGTGTGCGTTTGCGCAAGAGTGAGGGTAAGGGTGTGCGTTTGCGCAAGAGTGAGGGTAAGGGTGTGCGTTTGCGCAAGAGTGAGGGTAAGGGTGTGCGTTTGCGCAAGAGTGAGGGTAAGGGTGTGCGTTTGCGCAAGAGTGAGGGTAAGGGTGTGCGTTTGCGCAAGAGTGAGGGTAAGGGTGTGCGTTTGCGCAAGAGTGAGGGTAAGGGTGTGCGTTTGCGCAAGAGTGAGGGTAAGGGTGTGCGTTTGCGCAAGAGTGAGGGTAAGGGTGTGCGTTTGCGCAAGAGTGAGGGTAAGGGTGTGCGTTTGCGCAAGAGTGAGGGTAAGGGTGTGCGTTTGCGCAAGAGTGAGGGTAAGGGTGTGCGTTTGCGCAAGAGTGAGGGTAAGGGTGTGCGTTTGCGCAAGAGTGAGGGTAAGGGTGTGCGTTTGCGCAAGAGTGAGGGTAAGGGTGTGCGTTTGCGCAAGAGTGAGGGTAAGGGTGTGCGTTTGCGCAAGAGTGAGGGTAAGGGTGTGCGTTTGCGCAAGAGTGAGGGTAAGGGTGTGCGTTTGCGCAAGAGTGAGGGTAAGGGTGTGCGTTTGCGCAAGAGTGAGGGTAAGGGTGTGCGTTTGCGCAAGAGTGAGGGTAAGGGTGTGCGTTTGCGCAAGAGTGAGGGTAAGGGTGTGCGTTTGCGCAAGAGTGAGGGTAAGGGTGTGCGTTTGCGCAAGAGTGAGGGTAAGGGTGTGCGTTTGCGCAAGAGTGAGGGTAAGGGTGTGCGTTTGCGCAAGAGTGAGGGTAAGGGTGTGCGTTTGCGCAAGAGTGAGGGTAAGGGTGTGCGTTTGCGCAAGAGTGAGGGTAAGGGTGTGCGTTTGCGCAAGAGTGAGGGTAAGGGTGTGCGTTTGCGCAAGAGTGAGGGTAAGGGTGTGCGTTTGCGCAAGAGTGAGGGTAAGGGTGTGCGTTTGCGCAAGAGTGAGGGTAAGGGTGTGCGTTTGCGCAAGAGTGAGGGTAAGGGTGTGCGTTTGCGCAAGAGTGAGGGTAAGGGTGTGCGTTTGCGCAAGAGTGAGGGTAAGGGTGTGCGTTTGCGCAAGAGTGAGGGTAAGGGTGTGCGTTTGCGCAAGAGTGAGGGTAAGGGTGTGCGTTTGCGCAAGAGTGAGGGTAAGGGTGTGCGTTTGCGCAAGAGTGAGGGTAAGGGTGTGCGTTTGCGCAAGAGTGAGGGTAAGGGTGTGCGTTTGCGCAAGAGTGAGGGTAAGGGTGTGCGTTTGCGCAAGAGTGAGGGTAAGGGTGTGCGTTTGCGCAAGAGTGAGGGTAAGGGTGTGCGTTTGCGCAAGAGTGAGGGTAAGGGTGTGCGTTTGCGCAAGAGTGAGGGTAAGGGTGTGCGTTTGCGCAAGAGTGAGGGTAAGGGTGTGCGTTTGCGCAAGAGTGAGGGTAAGGGTGTGCGTTTGCGCAAGAGTGAGGGTAAGGGTGTGCGTTTGCGCAAGAGTGAGGGTAAGGGTGTGCGTTTGCGCAAGAGTGAGGGTAAGGGTGTGCGTTTGCGCAAGAGTGAGGGTAAGGGTGTGCGTTTGCGCAAGAGTGAGGGTAAGGGTGTGCGTTTGCGCAAGAGTGAGGGTAAGGGTGTGCGTTTGCGCAAGAGTGAGGGTAAGGGTGTGCGTTTGCGCAAGAGTGAGGGTAAGGGTGTGCGTTTGCGCAAGAGTGAGGGTAAGGGTGTGCGTTTGCGCAAGAGTGAGGGTAAGGGTGTGCGTTTGCGCAAGAGTGAGGGTAAGGGTGTGCGTTTGCGCAAGAGTGAGGGTAAGGGTGTGCGTTTGCGCAAGAGTGAGGGTAAGGGTGTGCGTTTGCGCAAGAGTGAGGGTAAGGGTGTGCGTTTGCGCAAGAGTGAGGGTAAGGGTGTGCGTTTGCGCAAGAGTGAGGGTAAGGGTGTGCGTTTGCGCAAGAGTGAGGGTAAGGGTGTGCGTTTGCGCAAGAGTGAGGGTAAGGGTGTGCGTTTGCGCAAGAGTGAGGGTTGTATGTGTGTGTGGTGTGTGTGAGTGTGTTTATTTACATATACATACGCACATACATTTTTTGTATTTCCTAGATACTTAAACAAACTGCTTAAATGCTCCCCCTACCAACGGACAAGCACACACACATCCTAACATCCCACACTCATTCCATCCGTAAGGAGGCTCCTGTTTGCTCATCCCAGGCTCCGAGATCTACCCAATCGCAGACAGCAGCCAATAAAGTCATTCTTGGAAGCCAAGTGCATCGAGATTCGCCTCCATCCCCTCCGCCTCCCCCTCCTCCTCTTCCTCCTCCTCCTCCTCCTCCTCCTCCTCCTCCTCCTCCTCCTCCTCCTCCTCCTCCTCCTCCTCCTCCTCCTCCTCCTCCTCCTCCTCCTCCTCCTCTTCCTCCTCCTAACCAATGCGTGGCGCAAGAAGGAGGCAATCTAAAAAGACCAT
>BOPN01001092.1:282500-287500 GCA_017312705.2 Penaeus japonicus
GAATGAGGTCAGACAACTTCGAACGGTTCACACGGCGCTCGATGGGGAGATGTGACACACACACGCACACGCACACGCACACTCACTCACACACTCAAACACACACACATTCAAACACTCAAACACACCCACACACACACACTCACTCAAACACACCTACACACCTACACACCTACACACACACATTCAAACACACCTACACACACACACATTCAAACACACCTACACACAAACACACACATTCAAACACACACACATACACCCACACACACACACACAGATTCAAACACACCCACACACACACACACACACACACACAAACACATACACAGACGCATTCATTCACCGTGTTCTAGGCTTTGCAATAATGTGGATGATATATTGCAATTGTTTGTCCTCTGCGTAGGTGGTGATTCCGAGAACTTTTACGGATTTAAAGTAATAATCAAAGTAATAATTTCCCATAATGTATTATATATTTATTTAATTCACAAATACTGAGACACTATATTTAAGGTTGAAATAACAAATAACAAAATAACTAACGTCATATATATCCTCATACACTTCCATACACTTCAATTTTCCTTAATCAAACATGAGAATATGACAAGAACGAGACCACTTCATGCACACAAATTGCATTCTCTCAAGCTCAATATATTTCCATCTCCCTGTGCAGTGGATAGGCGGCAGGTCATGGGAACAGCGTGGCAGAAAAGCAATACTTGATTTCTCTTAACTAAACTGACGTCAAAGATCTCTAAATATCTAAAGTCATGGATGGGTATCGGAGGGGACTTAAAGAAAAGGAATATATGCTATGAGTTGACATGATATATGCCATAGTTGCCATAATATATGCCATGAGCTGACATACTATATGCCATGAATTGACATAATATATGCCATGAGTTGCCATAATATATGCCATGAGTTGCCATAATATATGCCATGAGTTGCCATAATATATGCCATGAGTTGACATAATATATACCATGAGTTAACATAATATATGCCGAGTTGACATACTATATGCCATGAGTTTGTCGAAAGTCTCGCTGCAACATAAACAGACTTAATGTTTGTAAGGCTTAACATAATTACACATTTATAGAACTCGCGGTGGCTACGTCTTTGAAACGCCACGTGCTTCGGATTAATGATAATTCTTATTTCCAGGAATTAAAAGGTATCATGATTCTTCCTGCACATCACAGCAACTTAATTAAAATTCTTATCTCTCTACACAACATGTACACATCATATCCCTTCATCTCATACCATTATGTTGCGCATCTCAATTAAACCTTCAGTACTGCAATGAAATGGTTTAATCCAAGCGAGTGTCCAGGTGTAGGGTGAAGAGAAGGAATAATTTGTGTTTAATTATTTAATTTCCATTACGTCGATTTTGATTTTATGGCGTTTAAATAGATATTCATGTAATTTTTGCTTATATAAAAAAAATAGTTTGATTCTTCTTGTTATATCTATCTATCTATCTATCTATATATATAACATATATGTATATATATATATATATATATATATATATATATATATATATATATATATATATATATATATATATATATATTTTATATATATATATATATATATATATATATATATATATATTTATAGTTATATATATATATATATATATATATATATATATATATATATATATATATATATATATATTTAATGTTATATATATATATATATATATATATATATATATATATATATATATATATATATATATATATATATATATATATTATATATATATATATATATATATATATATATATATATATATATATATAATAATAATAATGATAATAATAATAATAATAATGATAATAGTAATAATAATAATAATAATAATAATAATAATAATGATAATGATAATAACAATAATAATAAAGATAATAATAATAATAATAATAATAATAATAATAATAATAATGATAATAATGATAATAATAATAATAATAATAATAATAATAATAATAATAATAATAATAAAGAAAAACACATCCGTAAAGAATCTCTACGTTGAAGATAATCCAAAGAATAGACAACAGATGTACACCGCGGGACCAGTCCACCCAAGGATCCCATTCGTTGGTTATTCCACTGAATTATTGATCGTGTTTATTTATTCTCTTCCGAAAAAAAAATGTTTAAACTCCTGCTTGATCAGAGTAAAGCGATGACATTTCTCCCCAAGTGAAAAACTTCATCATGCAATTCTCATGATTATAGATCATATATTCTATTTTTTTGCATGTGTTGTTTACTTTCTCATTCTTTCTTCTCGCTTTCTTTGCCACGAGTAGCGCCATCCAGTGAGAAAATCTTCAGAATTCGTTCTCCTTCCTCTCCTCCTAAATTTCCCTCCTTCCTCTCCTCCTAAATTTCCCTTCTTCCTCTCCCCCTAAATTTTCCTTCTTCCTCTCCTCCTAAATTTCCCTTCTTCCTCTCCTCCTAAATTTCCCTTCTTCCTCTCCCCCTAAATTTTCCTTCTTCCTCTCCTCCTAAATTTCCCTCCTTCCTCTCCTCCTAAATTTCCCTTCTTCCTCTCCTCCTAAATTTCCCTCTTCCTCTCCTCCTAAATTTTCCTTCTTCCTCTCCTCCTAAATTTCCCTTCTTCCTCTCCTCCTAAATTTTCCTTCTTCCTCTCCTCCTAAATTTCCCTTCTTCCTCTCCTCCTAAATTTCCCTTCTTCCTCTCCTCCTAAATTTCCCTTCTTCCTCTCCTCCTAAATTTCCCTCCTTCCTCTCCTCCTAAATTTCCCTCCTTCCTCTCCTCCTAAATTTCCCTTCTTCCTCTCCTCCTAAATTTTCCTTCTTCCTCTCCTCCTAAATTTCCCTTCTTCCTCTCCTCCTAAATTTCCCTTCTTCCTCTCCTCCTAAATTTTCCTTCTTCCTCTCCTCCTAAATTTTCCTTCTTCCTCTCCTCCTAAATTTTCCTTCTTCCTCTCCTCCTAAATTTCCCTTCTTCCTCTCCTCCTAAATTTCCCTTCTTCCCTCTCCTCTAAATTTTCCTTCTTCCTCTCCTCTAAATTTCCCCTCTTCCTCTCCTCCTAAATTTCCCTTCTTCCTCTCCTCCTAAATTTCCCTTCTTCCTCTCCTCCTAAATTTTCCTCCTTCCTCTCCTCCTAAATTTCCCTCCTTCCTCTCCTCCTAGATTTCCCTTCTTCCTCTCCTCCTAAATTTCCCTTCTTCCTCTCCTCCTAAATTTCCCTCCTTCCTCTCCTCCTAAATTTCCCTTCTTCCTCCCTCTAAATTTCCCTCCTTCCTCTCCTCCTAAATTTCCCTCCTTCCTCTCCCTCTAGATTTCCCTCCTTCCTCTCCTCCTAAATTTTCCTTCTTCCTCTCCTCCTAAATTTCCCTCCTTCCTCTCCTCCTAAATTTCCCTCCTTCCTCTCCTCCTAGATTTCCCTCCTTCCTCTCCTCCTAAATTTCCCTTCTTCCTCTCCTCCTAAATTTCCCTCCTTCCTCTCCTCCTAAATTTCCCTCCTTCCTCTCCTCCTAGATTTCCCTTCTTCCTCTCCTCCTAAATTTCCCTTCTTCCTCTCCTCCTAAATTTCCCTCCTTCCTCTCCTCCTAAATTTTCCTTCTTCCTCTCCTCCTAAATTTCCCTCCTTCCTCTCCTCCTAAATTTTCCTCCTTCCTCTCCTCCTAAATTTTCCTTCTTCCTCCCCTCCTAAATTTCCCTTCTTCCTCTCCCCCTAAATTTCCCTTCTTCCTCTCCTCCTAAATTTTCCTTCTTCCTCTCCTCCTAAATTTCCCTCCTTCCTCTCCTCCTAAATTTCCCTCCTTCCTCTCCTCCTAAATTTTCCTTCTTCCTCTCCTCCTAAATTTTCCTCCTTCCTCTCCTCCTAAATTTTCCTTCTTCCTCTCCTCCTAAATTTCCCTCCTTCCTCTCCTCCGAAATTTTCCTTCTTTCTCTCCTCCTAAATTTCCCTCTTCCTCTCCTCCTAAATTTCCCTCTTCCTCTCCTCCTAAATTTCCCTTCTTCCTCTCCTCCTAAATTTCCCTTCTTCCTCTCCTCCTAAATTTCCCTCTTCCTCTCCTCCTAAATTTCCCTCTTCCTCTCCTCCTAAATTTTCCTTCTTCCTCTCCTCCTAAATTTTCCTCCTTCCTCTCCTCCTAAATTTTCCTTCTTCCTCTCCTCCTAAATTTTCCTTCTTCCTCTCCTCCTAAATTTTCCTTCTTCCTCTCCTCCTAAATTTTCCTCCTTCCTCTCCTCCTAAATTTTCCTTCTTCCTCTCCTCTAAAATTTTCCTTCTTCCTCTCCTCTAAATTTTCCTTCTTCCTCTCCTCTAATTTCCCTCCTTCCACTCCTCCTAAATTTCCCTCCTTCCTCTCCTCCTAAATTTCCCTTCTTCCTCTCCTCCTAAATTTCCCTCCTTCCTCTCCTCCTAAATTTCCCTCCTTCCTCTCCTCCTCAATTTTCCTTCTTCCTCTCCTCCTCAATTTTCCTTCTTCCTCTCCTCCTAAATTTCCCTCTTCCTCTCCTCCTAAATTTTCCTTCTTCCTCTCCTCCTAAATTTCCCTCCTTCCTCTCCTCCTAAATTTCCCTCCTTCCTCTCCTCCTCAATTTTCCTTCTTCCTCTCCTCCTCAATTTTCCTTCTTCCTCTCCTCCTAAATTTCCCTCCTTCCTCTCCTCCTAAATTTCCCTTCTTCCTCTCCTCCTAAATTTTCCTTCTTCCTCTCCTCCTAAATTTCCCTCCTTCCACTCCTCCTCAATTTCCCTCCTTCCTCTCCTCCTCAATTTTCCTTCTTCCTCTCCTCCTCAATTTTCCTTCTTCCTCTTCCCCCTAGATTTTCCTCCTTCCTCTTCCCCCTAGATTTTCCTCCTTCCTCTTCCCCCTAGATTTTCCTTCTTCCTCTCCTCCTAAATTTTCCCACCGGCCTTTTCAAATACTCATTAATATCTTCTTTTCCCGCGTTGATTAGCGAGGGCGTGGCTTTCACGTGCT
>BOPN01001092.1:305000-312500 GCA_017312705.2 Penaeus japonicus
CACCACCACCACCACCACCAACAACAACAACGATCGCTTGTCACTTCTTTGTGACGGCTGTGAGGGTCTGGCTGCGCCTGGGAGGTTATTGGAGCAATATTGGTAGTCCAGACACAGGCCTCACTGATGGATCACCGAGCCACTCTTTCATCCCTCCCCCCCTCTTCCTTTTCATCCAAATTTCTCCTATTTCCTTGTCTCTTGCTCCTCCTTTCTTCTTTATTGGCTATCGTTGGGTTTTCTTCTTCTTCTTCCTCTCCCATCCCCTCTTCCTTTTCATCCAAATTTCTCCTATTTCCTTGTCTCTTCCTCCTCCTCCTTCTTTCTTCTTTTTTCTTTCTTCTTTCTTGGCTATCGTTGAGTTTTCTTCTTCTTCTCCTCCCCCCTCTTCCTTTTCATCCAAATTTCTCCTGTTTCCTTGTCTCTTGCTCTTCTTCTTTCTCCGCCTCCTTCTTTTTTCTTTTTTCTTTTTTCTTGGCTATCGTTCTCTTCTTCTCCCTCCCCCCCTCTTCCTTTTCATCCAAATTTCTCCTATTTCCTTGTCTCTTCCTCTTCCTCTTTCTCCACCTCCTTCTTTTTTCTGTCTTCTTTCTTCTTTCTTGGCTATTGTCGAGTTTTCTTCTTCTCCCCCCCCCCATCCTCTCTTCCTTTTCATCCAAATTTCTCCTATTTCCTTGTCTCTTCCTCCTCCTCCTCCTTCCTCCGCCTCCTTCTTTCTTCTTTCTTAGCTATCTTCGAGTTTTCTTCTTCTTCTTCTTCTTCTTCTTCTTCTCCTTCTTCTTCTCCTTCTTCTTCTTCTTCTTCTTCTTCTTCTTCTTCTTCTTCCTAGTCTTTGGTCGTCGTGTCACGCTGGCGTTTCTTACTGAATTCCGGATTACGATTCTGAGATGGTGCTTTTTTTTCTATTGGTTTCCTTACTCCTTTTTTTTCTCTCTCTCTTCTCTTTTACGGTCCGTCCGTTCCTGTTTTCTTTAGATTTCAATCGTGTTTTTTTTTTTTTTTTTTTTTTTTTTTTTTTTTTTTTTTTTTTTTTTTTTTTTTTGTTATTCTCCTGTTGGCTTATATCTTTTGAACTTCTTCCTTGTTTGTTTTTCTTTTCTTTATCAGTATTTTCTTTTAGTTATTCAATCCTTACTTCATATCTATCGATCAGAAAAAAAAATGTAGCTGAGAGACATAATTTGAAGAGGGAGAGAGAGAGAGAGAGAGAGAGAGAGAGAGAGAGAGAGAGAGAGAGAGAGAGAGAGAGAGAGAGAGAGAGAGAAATCGAAAGAGAAGAGAAAAAAGACCAAAAGAGAGAGAGAAATAAACAAAAAGACAGATAAAGAAAATAGAAAAGAAAGAAAAAGATAGAAAGATATAGAGACATAACACAGAAACAAAGAGACAAAACCAGAAACAAAGCGACAGACATCGAAACAAAAAACAAAAAAAAAAAAAAAAAAAAAAAAGAGAAAGAAAAAAAGAAAAAGTACCCCCTCCCCCCAAAAAAAAGTGTAACGAAGAAAACGGGAAACAGAAAACGAGAAGAGGGCGGAGAGCCATGTCGGCCATCAGTCAAGCTTAGGGTGACATTCTTAAGTTTCCTGGAAGCGGTTTTAAGGGTTGCGATATAGGTGGAAAACTTGGCGTTTCAGATACTATCTTTAGTTTTTTTTTCTCTTTATCTTTCGCTTTCTTGCTTATTTGGGTTTTGTTTCTAATTCAGTGTTTTTGTTATTGTTGTTGGTATTGTTATTGTTGTTGTTGTGTTAATCATTATCATTATTATTATTACTATTATTATTATTATTATTTATCATTTATTATTACCATTATTATTATTATTATTATTATCATTATAATTATTATTATTATTTATACTATTACCATTATCATTATTATTTTCATCATTTTTCTTATTGTTGTTATTATCCATATTATCATTATTGATCTTTTAGTCATTATGATTTATATTTTTATTATTATTGTCATCATCATTACCCTTACCATTATCATCTTCAGATTGTTAATGTCATAATTGTCATTCTTATTTTCATTATCATTATTATTATTATTATTATTATTATTATTATTATTATTATCATCATCATCAATTTTATTATCATTATCATGAACATTATCATTATCACTATTATTATCAGTGTTATCGTTGCTATTATTCTTATGCTTCCTCATATCATTATCATTTTTACTATCATTAATACCATTGCTATCACTATTATCCCAATAATTATCATTATCACTATTGTAATTACTGTTATTGTTTATTATTCTGATGTTGTTGCTATCATAACTTTCATTATTTTATTTTTTGTTGAAATCATCATTATCATTCTTTTGGTGTTGTTGCTATCATCATTATCATAGTAATCATCATTTTGACTTGATATAAACTGATGGTTCTCCATTCACCATCCTCTCAGCGCCGTTTCCAAGACAAATTTGTATCAAATATATTCCTATTTCCGCTAATGGCATCCACATCCTGTAGCCGCGCAAAGGGCGTTATGTAACATCACAGATTTACTGCTTTTAGGATGTTTCTCTTTTTCTGGTGAGATTTTCCGATAGGCGTGTATATATGGACATTTTATGTACATACACATACACATACACACACGCACATGCACACGCACATACATACACACGCACACAAGCACATACATACACACGCACACACACACACACAAACACACATGCACATACACACACACACGCACAAACACAGAAAACACCCACACTCACACTCACACACACACACACACACACACACACACAAACATACACAAACAAACACACACGCACACACACGCACAACAAAACACCCACACCCGCACACACTAAAACACACACACACAAACAATTAATACAGACATAACTTATCACAATCACCTAACGCACGAATAGACAATGCATAGAAACTCTAAAACAAACAAACTCACGCGCAGGTGTACCCAGGTGCAACCCAACAGGTGTAATTGTGGCAGAGTGGGCTGACTGCTCGAGGCGGTATAGCGGTACAGCACTTCACAGAATTACAAGAATAAAACCCAGAATTTAATCAAAGAAAATCTCTCTATGATACACGGAATCCTTCACGATATATGTATATATATTTCTATTCAGTTCTTGTATCTTGCTTTATCCTTTGAGCCGTTTTCCTGCTCTGGGTCCCTTCTCTAATTACGGCTTCCCTTTCCCTTTATCGTTATTACGGTCTTTCTCATTTCTCTTAATGTCTTTCTTCTTCTTCCTCTTTCTATGGCTTCGGCGATGGTTATGCATTTCTCGTCTCCCTTGCTTTATGTATTGCTATCTATTAGAAATCGTTTTTTTTTTTAGGTTTATTTTCTCTTTTTCTATATTTATCAAGTATTGTTAGTTCTTCACAATCTGTCTTTCGTTTCTCTCCCTTGAATGGTATTTCTGGCGTTGCGTTGTCACCCAGCGACAGAGATTTATTTACCCACGTCCGATGGGCGTCCGATGGGCGTATTTCCTTTGTGCTCCTTCCTCCCCCTAAGGCCTCCTCCTTCCTATTGCCGTTGGTTGGTCTTCCTACCTCCCTCCCGGGGGTAGGCCTCGCGACCTCTCCCTCCGACACAGGTCGTCCTCCAGCTGGGCCTTCGACCCTCGCCTCATTCCCCGCTCTCCCCTCCCTCGCCTCATTCCCCGCTCTCCCTTTCCTTGCCTCATAGCATGAGTGACACTGCTCTCCCGCTTTACATGTTGTGGTCGTCCTCTGTCTCTCGTCTCCCTTCGTCCATCACTTCGCCTTCTCCCTCTCTCTACGCCACGTGATGTGTCTCCTTCTTCATGTGACTCCCCACGGACTGTATTTTCCCCTCCTATAAATGTTGTAACGTTGCTCGTCGGTTCCTTCGTGCTATGAGATTGCACGTCAATTGCTAGGAGCTTGACTGCATATGACAGTGGGAGGAATCTCCGAAGGGGACCTCCGCGAGGGGACGCGAGGGCGATTAGCGCGAAAGGGAAACGTGCGTCAAGACTGCACCGCCGGCGAGTGCATGGCGAAGGAGAGTGCATGGCGAAGGAGAGTGCATGGCGAAGGGAGGGAGAGGACGAGGGCGAGAACTGCATGAGGATTAAAAAGGCGAGAATCGAAGGACAGGAGGAGAGAACGCGGGGAAGGCGAAAGAGAGAAAGAAAATCGCTCGAAATAACTCATGGCGAAGGAGGTCAAAAACGCGCACTAAATCGCGCTGATGGAAAGCCTTTCCCTCAAGAATTTATGCTTACCATCATGGAAGCTGTGAGATATGCACAGACGATAGGATGTGTTCAAAACCTTGCCCTTACTTTAAACCAAAACAAATTATAGGAATTAAGATATATTCAGCGAGAATGAAAGAAATATGTGTAAAATATGTGATGATATCATGCCTATGTGTCCAACGCATACACACACGTATGTACGTATAATGATAAGATTCGGTGCACATGTCTTCCTTCCTCTCCTCTTTCCGTCTCCTCTCGCCCTTCGCGTCGCCGTTAAACTCTACGGTTGTCACACGCCGCGTTATATGACAAACTTGAACTCAGGCATCCTGTCAAGTGCGCTAGAAAGGTGGACTTCTCTGGTGAAAAGCAAGGCGCGTTTTGGAAAACACAAAAATATATATAGGAAAAAAATAAATAAAAAGGACGTAGACACATCTAAAAGGAAAACTGAAGATTATGAATGTATAATAAAACAATCAAAATATCTATAAAGAAGAGTAACGCAAATAATAGAAATGTAAACCAAGGTAAATAAAATACAAAAGGTACAAAAACAGAACAAAAAAAAATACAAAGAGAGAAGCATTCATGAAAAAATAATCAAGAAGAAAATATAAAGAAAATATAAAATACCAAGCGACATCACCTTTTAAACAAGCAATATTTAATGTAAGATCAAGATTCTCTGATATTCAAATTTTCATCTGAATATTCTCGTCGACCAGTTAAACGTTGAATGTAGCAACAATTAGCAACGGATTAAACAGCGAACCAAGTGTGCTTTGTCTTAAACCTTTTTTTTTCTTGTTTGAACTTTTTTTTTCTTGTTTAAGCTTTTTTCTTGTTTAAACTTTTTTTCTTGTTTAACTTATTTTGTTCTTGTTTAAAAATTTTTTCTTGTTTAAACTTTTTTTCTCGTTGAAACTTTTTTCTTTCTTTTTTAAACTATTTTTTTTATCTTGTTTATTTTTTTTTTCCTTGTTTAACTTATTTTTTTCTTGTTTAAACTTTTTTTCTTTCTTGTTTCTCTTCGTCCTTTGATGTTTATCAGAATTATGTAATATGGATTTACCTTTATTATCATGAACAAGGCCGAAGAAAATATTGTTATGAAGGACCATCGTATTCAGAACGTTTTGTTTATCTTCGATTTCTATGCTTACGTAAGTATTAATTAAGAGGAGCTTTTCTGAGTAACTATTAATCTCAAGTATCTTTCACTAAACTCACATAATTAAATCAAGCCTTTAGTCTAAAGAAAGAAAAGGAATTTCAAGGAGAATAGAGGATGAAAGACAAGATAAAAGACAAATGATAAAGATTAAGGAAATGAGGAACAAGGATAGCGAATGGTAGGTACAGTCATATAAACAAAGACAGAACCACACACGCACACGGAGTTAGCGATGGACAAACAAACAATAAAACAAGAAAACAACAACAAAAAACAAACAAAAACGAAAAGTAAAAGAAAAAAAAGCAAGAAAAAAAAAACACGAGAGATAACGACAGCGAAAAAGAGAGAGAAAAAAAGAAAGACTCAAAGCAATCCGCGTTATCCATAAACACTTACATTCCCTCAATAGATCTTAGAAAAAAATATACAAAATAGAAAAAAAATGGAGCAAAAAATATGGGACGAGTGATCCGTGTGGCAAGGTAATGGAAGAGTCCACAGAAGGAGGTCGCCGGATTGCGTCACCAGAGATTCGTGGACAAACACTGCGGAGTCGAGGCTTATCGGCTTCTGATACTGAGCAATGTCGAGACTTCCTGGCTGTCTTTTCGTTACTTTTTTTTTTTCTTCTTTTCATGTGTCATTATCTTTTATTGTTATATGCGTCATAGTGTCGTTCTAGAGTGTTTTACGCACACACACACACACCAACAAAAACACCAACACACACACACACACACACACACACACACACACACACACACACGCACACAAACACTCACACACACACATGTATACATATGTATATTTATACATATCTATGCTAACTCTAATTCATATAACAAGGGAAATATCTATCATACAAATTCTCTACATCTTTCAGAATGATAAAAATACGATAAATATTAAACGATTTTACATTAGGTATATACGCGGGTACATTCATGCATACATTAATATGCATAGATGCATGAGTACAAATCTTCCTCAATATTTCCTGATTTTTTTTGCCATGCACTGTAAGCAAGAAAGGAACCGCCCAAGGAAGGTTTTGTGTCCAATCTTCCTTGGTCCAAACGTAATTATTTCTAGGCAGTGCAACATGATTATGCAAATTTCTCCAGAATTATCAGATTTAGTTCGTAGATTCACTTTCCTGCAAAAATGGAAGACGTAAAAGTAAATTTTGCTCCTCATTAGAATTTCATGCATTTTCTTTTGTCTTTTGGCCATTCTGCGATTGTGCTTCTGTGCTTCTGTGCCGTTTGTTTGAGATACGAACATGTGTATGCTTATCTGATTTATTTACGTAACGATATGTGTATCTTTCTTTCTCTCTCTCTCTCTCTCTCTTTATATATATATATATATATATATATATATATATATATATATATATATATATATATATATATATATACATATATATATAAAGAAGAAGAGAAAGATAGATAGATAAATCGATAGATAGATAGATAAATAGACAGACAGATAGATATATAGTTGGATATATAGATAGATAGATGGACAGATGGATAGATAGATAGATAAACAGACAGAAAAATAGATAGATAGAGAGATAGAGAGATAGAGATAGAGAAAGATAGAATAAGAGAGAGCGAGCGAGAGAGAGAGACAGTCAGACAAACAGAGACAGCCAGACAGAGAAGGTATACATAGAGATAAAAAGAGGTGCGGCTCAAAAGGCATCCACCTGAAATACCCAGTCATGCAACCTCATGATCCCTAAATACATGATTCCCCCCCCCCCCTCGAGATAGTCATGCACTCATATTCATCAGAAGATCATCATCAAGAGATAAGAATCTCTCTCCCCATCTTCACCAACATGATTATCAGACTTAGAATCCCAATATTTTAGACTTTTTCTTCTCGGAATTAGCCCGAGGTCGGAGGGTCTGTCTGGTTGTGGTATGTCTGTTGCTCTCTTGGATACGTGCAATGTGCAATTGACACTGTGTTGCGGGCGTGATCCTTCCTTCCGGGCAAGACCGTGTTATCCATTACGTCTGTTATCTTTCTTATCTTCATCTGTATCGTTGGTGTTCTTCTTTCTT
>BOPN01001092.1:315000-325000 GCA_017312705.2 Penaeus japonicus
TATATGTGTATGTTACGTCACAATTCCCCTCCCTCCTTCTCTCTCTCTCTCTCTCTTTTCTTTAGCCACTCCTTTTATTCCCTCCTTTCTTCCCCGCAAAACACACAGGAGTTAAGCAAGTAGTACCAATAAGCTTCCACGTGCACAAGAAGGGGACGAGAGAGAAGGGACGAACTAGTGCCTTTTCTCTGTGTCTCTCTCGCTTACTCTCTATTTCTCTCTCTCTCTCTCTCTCTCTCTCTCTCTCTCTCTCCCTCTCTCTCTTTCTACCTCTTTATGTGCAGGCCATGCAATAAATCATATCTGTTTTTTTTATTATTTATAATTTTTTTATTTATTTATTATTATTATTATTATTTTTATTATTTTTTACATTTACGTGCGTCTGTATCTCTAACGCATCTAGACCTCTTTCCAACAATCAACAGTCAAGTCAGGTCGCTCCCTCTCTCTCATCTAATTGTATACTTAATTCACGCAAAGTTCACATTACGCTTGGAAATGAACGCCAAACTTCTGCTCTCTCGTAGTCTGTGGGTGTTACTGGAACTTTTGACTCGATCTACGTTTTCGTCTGACTTGCTGGAACTTCGGAGCTGGTTAGTGGAAAGAAGGATAGGAGGAGGATAAGTTCCTTACTTTTCATGGCTGTCACTGTATCTGTTACACATACACAGAGTGAGAGAGAGAGAGAGAGAGAGAGAGAGAGAGAGAGAGAGAGAGAGAGAGAGAGAGAGAGAGAGAGAGAGAGAGAGAGAGAGAGAGAGAGAGAGAGAGAGAGAGAGAGAGAGAGAGAGAGAGACGGAGAATGAGAAGTTGAAAAAGGGCAAACACAGCCAGAACCAAGAAGAAAGACAACGCTAAGGAGACAGAGAGAAAACTCCAGTTATGCTGAAACCTGAGCTCGCTATTGTGATTTCAGGCACACACACACACACACACACACACACACACAGACAGACACACACACACACACATATGTATACGACATACTTATATGCTTACATAGTATGTTTATGTATTTGTGTGTGAGTGTGTGTGTATTCAGTCACGAGGAATGCTGAAAAAAAAACAAGACGAATAAAAAAAAAAAATCAAAACATAAACCAAACTAGATAATAAAATACAAAAAGGTAAATACAACATATTTCGAGAAAAAAAATCACAAGAAAAAAAGAAAAGAATAAAAACTCAGCCGTGTACCATTTGCATTTTGCAATTATCCCCAGCGTTGCATTGGAGAGCGAGCAAGAACTTTTACCAACTAAAGCAATCAAAGTTACTCTTGCGACTCAATTAATGGAATAACACTAGCTTTATCCGTCGGTTTAAGATTAAATGGATACTTTGAATGACTGGCAGACTTTAGCGTTGGCGAGAAAAGTTTTCTCTGGTGAGGGGGGGCGAGTTTTTATTATTCAGAAATAAGCAATCAGAACGCAACAGAACAGAGCTATTAATAAAAGAAATCGAGCGAAATGGAACGAAACAACAGACTATAGAAACGTGAAATTGAAAAATGTGAAGGTTACAATATGATGTTATTGCTGCACACACACACACACACACACACACACTCTCTCTCTCTCTCTCTCTCTCCCTCTCTCTCTCTCTCTCTGTCTCTCTCTCTCTCTCTTTCTTTCACTCTCCCTCTCTGTCTCTCTCTGTATCTCTGTCTCTGTCTCTGTCTCTGTCTCTGTCTCTGTCTCTGTCTCTGTCTCTGTCTCTGTCTCTGTCTCTGTCTCTGTCTCTGTCTCTGTCTCTGTCTCTGTCTCTGTCTCTGTCTCTGTCTCTGTCTCTGTCTCTGTCTCTGTCTCTGTCTCTGTCTCTGTCTCTGTCTCTGTCTCTGTCTCTGTCTCTGTCTCTGTCTCTGTCTCTGTCTCTGTCTCTGTCTCTGTCTCTGTCTCTGTCTCTGTCTCTGTCTCTGTCTCTGTCTCTGTCTCTGTCTCTGTCTCTGTCTCTGTCTCTGTCTCTGTCTCTGTCTCTGTCTCTGTCTCTGTCTCTGTCTCTGTCTCTGTCTCTGTCTCTGTCTCTGTCTCTGTCTCTGTCTCTGTCTCTGTCTCTGTCTCTGTCTCTGTCTCTGTCTCTGTCTCTGTCTCTGTCTCTGTCTCTGTCTCTGTCTCTGTCTCTGTCTCTGTCTCTGTCTCTGTCTCTGTCTCTGTCTCTGTCTCTGTCTCTGTCTCTGTCTCTGTCTCTGTCTCTGTCTCTGTCTCTGTCTCTGTCTCTGTCTCTGTCTCTGTCTCTGTCTCTGTCTCTGTCTCTGTCTCTGTCTCTGTCTCTGTCTCTGTCTCTGTCTCTGTCTCTGTCTCTGTCTCTGTCTCTGTCTCTGTCTCTGTCTCTGTCTCTGTCTCTGTCTCTGTCTCTGTCTCTGTCTCTGTCTCTGTCTCTGTCTCTGTCTCTGTCTCTGTCTCTGTCTCTGTCTCTGTCTCTGTCTCTGTCTCTGTCTCTGTCTCTGTCTCTGTCTCTGTCTCTGTCTCTGTCTCTGTCTCTGTCTCTGTCTCTGTCTCTGTCTCTGTCTCTGTCTCTGTCTCTGTCTCTGTCTCTGTCTCTGTCTCTGTCTCTGTCTCTGTCTCTGTCTCTGTCTCTGTCTCTGTCTCTGTCTCTGTCTCTGTCTCTGTCTCTGTCTCTGTCTCTGTCTCTGTCTCTGTCTCTGTCTCTGTCTCTGTCTCTGTCTCTGTCTCTGTCTCTGTCTCTGTCTCTGTCTCTGTCTCTGTCTCTGTCTCTGTCTCTGTCTCTGTCTCTGTCTCTGTCTCTGTCTCTGTCTCTGTCTCTGTCTCTGTCTCTGTCTCTGTCTCTGTCTCTGTCTCTGTCTCTCTCTCTCTCTCTACACACACACACACACACACACACACACACACACACACACACACACATATATATATATATATACACACATAAATACAGGAATGTGTGTGTGTATGTATGTGTGTGTGTGTGTGTGTGTGTGTAAGGAGTAATATTTACGGCTCGGAGTCTGTTTGCAACTTAAAAATATCCTTAGAAAGATAGATAAGTACTTTACGATCAAATACTTTTTGATTTTTGTGCTAGACTATGATAACGATAACTTGTCTTTGATATCTGCCTTTGATATTTGATTGAGATAAAAATCCTATGACACGGCGATATACGAGATCAAAAGGCTTTATTGTCATACAGACTGGCTCGGATAGACTATCAATATAGAATAAATAATATTTACTGTTTTATTAGAGAGATATAAAAACTACTATTATCACATACTACAAATCGAACGGAAGTAAATCTTTTCAAAATTATTAATATTAGTTAAGTAAGAAGCTGGTCGATAATACGAATAAGACAAAAAGACAGGACGAAAGATGATAGGAAAGAATCAAAATAATAAATGAGATATGAACTGAAAAATATACACAGGAGTCACATTTAAATAATGTTTTCGTGAGTTATTAAAAAGCTTTTTGAAAGTTACAGGTTTCCTCCTCTCATGTGGCTGTTTGAAGATCAGACTTAAAAACAATAGAAAACGAAAAAAAAACAAAAAAACAAACAAACACTAAAACAAAAAATGATTGTAAATATTGATTTGATGATAAGAGTTAAAGAAAGAAAGAAAGAAAGAAGAAGAAGAAGAAGAAAAAAAAAAACAGTAAAACAAAAAATGACTATGAATATTGATTTGAAGATGAGACTTAAATGAAGAAAGAAAGAAAGAAAGAAAGACAGAAAACGGAAAAAAGTACAACAGAAAATAATGATAAATAATGATAATGACATTAAAAAAAGATTCCTTGGTAGGAATTAAGGAAGGAGGGAGGGCGGGAGGGAGTGAAGGTGATAGGAAGGAAGGGAGGGAGGGAAGGAGGATGGAGAGGTATGAGAGGGAAGGATGGAAGAAGGGAGGGAAGTGAAGGAGGGAGGGAGGAAGGAAGGGAGGGAGGGAAGGAGGGTGGAGGGAGGAAGGAAGGGAGAGAGGGAAGGAAGGGATGGAAAAAGGGAAGGAAGGAGGAGGAGAAGAAGGGAGGGAGGGAGGGAGGGAAGGAGGAAGGAAGGAAGGAAGGAAGGAAGGAAGGAAGGGAGGAAGGGAGAGAGGGAGGAATGAAGTGAGGAAGAGAAGGTAGGAGCGAAGAGATAAGGAAAAAGAGAATCTTCAAGAAAGTTTGAATATTGAGTCTTATTATCGGGTGCGAACTCAAAGAAATATTGATGGTACCTCAAAACACTGTATTCAGTTCGTGATTGACTCAGTTTTTTGAAACTCTAATAATAATGGCATTATCCACGTATTCTTATCACCATCTTTGTCATTCTCGCTTCGGTATTATAATAATCGCCTTCGTTTTATCTCCATTACTTCTCTATTATTAGACATCTGTAAAAAAAATAAAAGATACATATCGTCCGTTGCAAAAAAGGCAAAGCAATGAAAGCAATGGAAGCGTTCTCCCTCTAATCTCTCCTATCAATCAAAAGCGATCTTCCCCCTCCTTCAATAAGAAAAAAAAGAAAGAAAAAAAAGAAAGAAAAAAAAGTCCTCTCATCTGGTCACATCAATCACACTCAGTTGTGTCGTTTGATCTCTTTGTTTACACTTTATATTTGTGTATATTTTTGGTCGTGGCTATCCCCTCCACCCCTCCCCCCTTCCCTTCTTCCCTCCCTCTTCCCTTCCTCTTCCTTCCATCCTCCCTCTTCCCTCCTCCCTTCTTCCCTCCCTCCCCTCCTCCCTCCTCCCTCTTCCCTCCCTCCCCTCCTCCCTCCATCCTCCCTCCCTCCCTCTTCCTTCCCTCCCTCTTCCCTCCCTCCCTCCTTCCTTCCTTCCTTCCTTCCTTCCCCCTCCTCCCTCCTTCCTCCTTCCTCCATCCTCCATCTTCCCTTCTTCCCTCCCTCCCTCTTCCCTCCCCTTCCCCCTCCTCCCTCCTTCCTTCCTTCCTTCCTTTCGCCGGTTTCCGTGTGTGGATTTAATGATCTCAATACAGAGAGAGAGACGTCGTGTACGTTTAAAAAAAAAAGAAAGAAATAAAAAAAAAACTTTTTGGAGGGGAGGCAACGGAGTGAAAGCGAGTTAACTGTACTGGATGATTTTTAGAACCAAGTTTAGATTACGAGTAGGTTAGAAAGTACTATTAATTAAGGTGTTTTACCATCCGACGCAATGCGCGTTTCATCGCGTAGAGAAGAACATACGTACGTACATTTCGTAGTATTTCTACTTTTTTTTCTAATTTCGTTTTTACGACTCTCTTTGCACCATTTTTCTCTATCCTAATTCCTTTACCTTTAAAGTCTTAAGACCGCATTTCATCTCAATTACAAAAATAAAAGATTTGAGACACTGTATCAGTACCCACGTATTACAGCAGTTTCCCCTGAATCGGAATCCTCACGCATATTAAACCGAATATTCCTTAAAATAGCATTGCGTGACTAAAACGATATGTTAGTTTTAGGTATCACACCACTGCTAATTTCGTGCATGTGTGTTTCGCATTAATCCTCGTCTTATTCTTACCACATGATATTCGTAATTACGTCACTCAGAGAGGGAGAGGGAGGAGGGGGAGGGGGAAGGGGGGGGGAGGGAGAGGGAGAGGGAGAGGGGGAGGGAAAGGGAGAGGGAGAGGGGGAGGGGGAAGAGGAGGGAGAGGGGGAGGGAGAGGAGGAGAGAGAGAGAGAGAGAGAGAGAGAGAGAGAGAGAGAGAGAGAGAGAGAGAGAGAGAGAGAGAGAGAGAGAGAGAGAGAGAGAGAGAAAGAAAGAAAGAGAAAGAGATAGAGAGATAGAGACATAGAGAAAAAGAAAGAAAGAGAGAGAGAGAGAGAGAGGGAAGCCAAAAGTGAGAGAAAGTGATAGAGAGAGAGAGGGAGAGAGAGAGAGAGAGAGAAAGAGAGAGCGAAAGAGAGATAAACAAGATAAAAATAAGAGCAATATCTTGTACCCTGTGTAATGCAATCGAACTCATTTCTCCTCAAGATTGATCTAGATTAAACACGTCAGTCAGAAAAAAAGAAAACTCTATTACATCACAACTCTTCGAACAAATTGCGAAACGGAGAAATAAAAAAATAAATAAATAAAAGAAATAGAAAGAAGAAGAAACAAAAACACATCTTGAAAATAACGATGATACCAAATATTTTCCGCAAAATATCAGATAAATAGTAAAAAGAAAGTAAAGATTTTTAAACGAGAGAGAAATGAATAATAAAATAAAGTAAATAATAATAATAAAAATAAACTAATAATAAAAAAGAATAAAAATGAATAGTAAAGTAAAGTAAAGATTTTCAGAAACACGAGAGAGAATGAGTCAGAGAGATACGCCACTGAAAAACGCCTTTATAATGCCATGTTATATAGCACCTTTCTGTACTTACCGCCAAGGCACGAAACTTACTTCCCAAAAAAAAAAAAAAAAAAAAAAAAAAAAGAAGCGCATTAAAGATCATCCTTATTAACATAATTACAGTCGAGGTTTTGGGAATATTATGAGATTTAATCACGGTGGGAAGGGCGAGGGGAATGGCGACCTTTGTATTTTTTATTTTTTATTTTTTTTTTAGTGAAAAAAGTATTTTTTTTTTTTTTTATGTATTGAGAATTTATATGTGAGTTTCTGATTAATTTTATTGTCTCTCTGTCTATTCATTTGGGTACACTAGCTGTCTATTCATTATGACGATCTTACAAGTTAAGATGTTAAGGTGTTTTTTGGTGCACTATCACGAGTAAGAAGAAAAATTAAGATGTAATTGCATTCTTAAAAAAAAGCAAACAAACAAGAATCTGAAGCATTTTTTTACTTTGGTAAATGAAGACAACACACACATGCAAACTCACACTCGTACACACACACACACACACACACACATACATATATACATATACTTTATATATATATATATATATATATATATATATATATATATATATATATATATATGTATATATAAATATAGATGCAGATGATGATATACATACATACATACATACACACACACACACACACACACATATATATATATATATATATATATATATATATATATATATATATATACATATATATATATATATATATATATATATATATATATATATATATATATATATATATATGGAAATCACGAAATAGACCAGAAATCGGGAGTCAATTGCAAAACGCTAAAAGTCCGGGTCGAGCCATTATGCCATTTCACAAAAGGAGTTTATCAGCAGTAGGGGCAGTTTTCGTTCCATTAAAATTGTAATTACGAACTGAAAGCCACTTCACCGAGACCCTTCCCCCTCTCCCCCACTCCCCCTCCTCTATGTCCCCCCTCCCCTCCTCCATATCCCCTCCTCTATATCCCTCCTACCCCCACCCCTCCTCTATATCCCCCCTCTCCTGCCCCCCCACCCCTCCTCTATATCCCCCCTCCCCCCACCCCTCCTCTATATCCCCCTCCCCCTCCCCTCCTCTATATCCCCCTCCCCCCAACCCCCCACCCCTCCTCTATATCCCCTCCTACCCCCCCACCCCTTCTCTATATCCCCCTCTCCCCCCACCCCTCCTCCATATCCCCCTCCCCCCCACCCCTCCTCTATATCCTCTCCTACCCCCCTCCCCCTCCCCTCCTACCCCCCCTCCCCCAACCCCCTACCCCTCCTCCATATCCCCCTCCCCCCCTACCCCCTAAGCCGACGAAGGGGAACAACATATCCAACCTTTTCAAGTCCCAATCGCTGAAACCTTTTCCCGAAAATCGACCTTAATTAGCCTTGCAATGTGCAGGTCATCAACCACCTCGCTGCAACGCCGCGACGGACCAGGAATATTAATGTAAGTGCAAATCCTATATTGATGGGAGACCTTCAATAGGGCATCGGAGAGGGGAGGGACGGGGGAATGGTGAAGGATGGAGGGGTGGGAGGATGGGGGGAAAGGGATGAGGGGGAGGGGACAGGAGGGATGTGTGAGGAGGGAGGGATGGGTGGGTGGGGGAGAGATGGCGGAGGAGGAAGGAAGGGAGTGAGGGAGTGAGGAGGATGGGGTGAGGTGGGAGGGGAGGGGGATGGGAGAGAACGAGGGAGGGAGGGAGGGGGAGGAAGGAAGAGGAGGATGGAGGAAAGGGGTGGAGGGGTATGGGAGGAAGGATGGAGAAGAAGGGAGGGGAAGGAGGGAAGAAAGGGGGACGGAGGGATAGAGGAAGGAAGGGAGGGAGGAGGGAGGGAAGGAGGGTGGAGAGGTATGGGAGGGTAGGATGGTCTTTTGTGTTATTTTATATATATATATATATATATATATATATATATATATATATATATATATATATATATATATGCACATATATATATATATATATATATATATATATATATATATATATATATATATATATATATATATATATATATATGTGCATATATATATATATATATATATATATATATATATATATATATATATATATATATATATATGTGCATATATATATATATATATATATATATATATATATATATATATATATATATATATATATATATATATATATATATTCCTAATTCACTCTTTTGCATTATAATGCTCGTTCGCAAGCATATATATGTCATTTATCATCTCTCTCTTTGTCTTTATCTCTCTCTCTCTTTTTCTGTCTCTCTCCTCTTTCTCTCTCTCTCTCCCTCCCCCCTCTCTATGCCCTTTAGGCATAGTTCCTATTCATGTGTATAAGCTGTATACAGTATGAATAAACTGTTCAAAATCAAAATCAAATCTCTCTCTTTCTCCATGTCTGTCTTTCTTTTTTTCTCTCTCGTAACACCCCCTCTCTCTCCTTCTGATTCATTCTCTCTCTCTCTCTCTCTGCCTGTCTCTCTCTCACCACCTACCCTCTCTCTTTCTGTCACTCTCTCGCCACCCCCCTCTCTTTATCTCTATCCCTCTCTCTTTATGATTCTTTCTCTTTCTCTCTTTTTCTTTCTTTCTCTCTCTTTCACACCACCCCCTTCACTCTTTCTGTCTCTCTCCATTTCTGATTCTTTCTCCTTCCCCCCCTCCTCTCTCTCTTTCTCTCTCTCTCTCATTCTTTCTCTCTCTCTCTCTTTCTCTGCCCCCCTCTCTCTCCCCCCCCTCTCTCTCTCTTTCTTACCTGTATCCGCTTTGATCTTAACCTCCATCTCCTTGAATGAAACGAAGGAACTTTTCCTGTCACTTTCCCACCCTATCCCGTTAACTTAGAATACGATTATTCCCTGCAACACACAAGCACACGAATAAGGGGGGAGAAAGACACACCCCCCCCAAGAAAAAAAGAAAAGGAGAAAAGCAGAAAAGCAGAAAAGAAAAGAAGAAGAAAGGTAACATACCGAAGGAGGAAATGGGGCAAGAGAAAATGAGGAGGGAAAGAAAAGGGGGCCCTCATGACTAGACACCGTGAGGCGGCGAGTGAGACCACGGTGCTGAGTTGGCTGTGTTTCCACTCGGAGTTCCTGTGTGGCTTTGTCCCCGCTTCTAGCCATCTATCCTTTCTCCTGTCTTTGGCTTCCGTCGATGCGTTTTCGAGGATAAAAAAAAAAAAAAAAAAAAATTCTCTCTTTTCTCTTTCGTTCCGTTTTCTCTTGTGTGTTCTGGGGTCTTTAGTATCTATGCTTGTACGTTTTTAGGTTTGGTGTTTTATGGATGTGGATGTTTATATACGCAAACAAATACATTAGCATGCAAACACAGACACACAGACACAGACATACAGACACACACACACACACACACACACACACACACACACACACACACACATATATATAAATGTATATATATATATATATATATATATATATATATATATATATGTATATATATGTATACACACACATATATATGTATATGTATATATTTGAATATATATATATATATATATATATATATATACATATATAATAAATATAGATAGATCAATATACACATCCAGATACATATGCATTCATGTGTGTATGCATACATTCATATACGTATATAAATGTATAAATAATCCTTCTCTC
>BOPN01001093.1:17500-22500 GCA_017312705.2 Penaeus japonicus
ATTGACTGGATATGTTACAGACAGTTGTATTAATAATCCTTCTTTTAAGAGTAAAAAGTAACTGCTGTCTATATTATCAGGTACGCATGCCATCATCATCAGCTTACATTGTTGCCTATAATGCCAATCTGACTGTGAAGGATGTAACAAAACGCTATGTTTCAAACTGGCTCTACAGTGAAAAAAAGGTGAGTTCGAATGATTAAGCATTTTAGTTCATATCAATAGTAATAGATAATCAGAGAAACGTGACAGGTGTACCACATTAATCATCTATCTGTGAGACTTGTCCAATATGTGAAACCTCTTGGATATTCAGCCTTTATAAAAATATACAGTCAGTTGCCTGCTAACAACAGATGCAAACCAGAGCTAATCTGAACCTTAAAAATTATATAAAACATCCAAACTTCATTAACATTTGTGGCCAGGAAAATGGTGGAATTGTTTTTCTATTGACAAAACAAGTAGATGATAACAATTAATTATTTTATACATTTCATTATATCAATCTGAATCATGTATGTCATGTGTTTGTGTAGGTGAATTCTTCAATAGTTGAAATTGATATTGGATCTCACATAGTCTATTGATAGTGATTGATCAGAAATGTTTCTTTTTAAATATTTCAGAGATGGAAATATGTTAACTGTACATTTTTTATAGGAATTAAATATATAGTAGTCTTTAGATTCTATAGACATTTTTATTTGACAGCTAAGATTGTGCAGCAAGTGGTGGGAAAAATCTCTGAGGGCCTTCAGGTGTCCTAGAACAAGGCTGGACAAAGAGGAGGACAAGGAGATGGACCAGATCTTGCAACAACAACCGCTGCCAAGAAGTATAGCCGAGTTAGTTGAGAGTTTTTTTTTTCAGGCCTTCCTGGCTCTTGTCTGTATGTAGTGAGATGGTTTCAGTGGGATTATCAGCATTTGTGAACTCTGAATGAATTATGAATGGATTCCTATATGACTAATGGCACTTTAGTTGGTACAAATTATACATGGATTTATTTGTTAAAATTATGAATGGATTCCAGTATGACTAGTGGCACTTTAGTAGATACAAATTATACATGGATTTTTTTTTTAATCATGAAGGGAGTCCAATATGACTAGTGGCACTTTAGTAGATACAAATTATACATGTATTTTTTTTTTAATCATGAAGGGATTCCAATATGACTAGTGGCATTTTAGTAGATACAGATTATAGATGGATTTAGTTTTAAAAATTATGGAAGGATTCCAGTATGACTAGTGGCACTTTAGTAGGTACAAATTATACATGGATTTATTAATAATACACTTTCTTTTAGAGGTTTATTTTTTCATACATTCGAAAGAGACATAGATAGGTCTGTATTATTTCTCTATTTAGCTGCTGATTATTAGAAGTAAAATCAATTTTAATTTATTTACAGGTATAAAAACCATCCACTGTATGCACTGCAAAGACATCTGCTGAAATTTGAATCAATATATCCACCTGATGAATCTCCAGTTGGTTTTATCAAGGGTGAGCCTGTGTTTCCCCGTGACAGTGTGTACACTCTCTGCTCCCGAGACACTTGGATAAAAGAAGCGAAAACAGTCCGGGTGGATGAAGAACCTTACAAAATTGTCAAGGCCAGACCAAAGTGGGATAAGGTATGGGAAAACCACTTGAGTTATCCATAGAACTCTCTCTGTGGTTGATCCTCTTCCCTCCTCCAGTTATCATCTTTTTCCTCTTTTTCCTACTCCAACTCCCACTTTCACTCTTACTCTTGCTCGTGCTCTTACTCCCACATTCCTCCTACTCCTCATACTCTGACTCCCACTTCTATTTCGATTTCACTCTCTCTCCCTCTTCCTCTTCCTCTTCCTCTTCCTCTTCCTCTTCCTCTTCCTCTTCCTCTTCCTCTTCCTCTTCCTTCCTCTTCCTCTTCCTCTTCCTCTACCTCTTCCTCTTCCTCTTCCTCTACCTCTTCCTCTTTCTTTTCCTCTTCCTCTTCTTCCTCTTCTTCTTCCTCTCCCACTCCCTCTTCTTCTTCTTCTCCCACTCCCTCTCCCTCTCCCACTCCCTCTCCCTCTCCCTCTCCCTCTCCCTCTCCCTCTCCCTCTCCCACTCCCACTCCCACTCCCACTCCCACTCCCACTCCCACTCCCACTCCCACTCCCCCTCCCTCTCCCTCTCCCTCTCCCTCTCCCTCTCCCACTCCCACTCCCACTCCCACTCCCACTCCCACTCCCTCTCCCTCTCCCTCTCCCTCTCCCACTCCCTCTCCCTCTCCCTCTCCCTCTCCCACTCCCTCTCCCTCTCCCTCTCCCTCTCCCTCTCCCTCTCCCACTCCCACTCCCACTCCCTCTCCCTCTCCCTCTCCCTCTCCCTCTCCCTCTCCCTCTCCCTCTCCCTCTCCCACTCCCTCTCCCTCTCCCTCTCCCTCTCCCTCTCCCTCCCACTCCCACTCCCTCTCCCACTCTCACTCCCTCCTCTCTCTCCCACTCCCTCTCCCTCTCCCACTCCCACTCCCACTCCCTCTCCCTTTCCCACTCCCACTCCCTCTCCCTCCCTCCCTCCCTCTCCCTCTCCCTCTCCCTCCCACCCTCTCCCTCCCTCCCTCTCCCTCTCCCTCTCTCCCTCTCCCTCTCCCCTCTCTCCCTCTCCCTCTCCCCTCTCCCTCTCCCTCTCCCTCCTCCCTTCCTCCCTCTCCCTCTCCCTCTCCCTCTCCCTCTCCCTCTCCCTCCCTCTCCCTCTCCGCCTCTCCTTCTTCCTCCCACTCCCACTCCCACTCCCACTCCCTCTCCCTCTCCCCTCTCCCTCTCCCTCTCCCTCTCCCTCTCCCTCTTCCTCTTCCTCTTCCTCTTCCTCTTCCTCTTCCTCTTCCTCTTCCTCTTCCTCTTCCTCTTCCTCTTCCTCTTCCTCTTCCTCTTCCTCTTCCTCTCCTTCTCCCTCTCCCTCTCCCTCTCCCGTCTGCCTCCTTTATCCTTCCCTATATTCAATATTAGCGATAACTTTCACCGCCTTAAGGCATTTGGACTAAAAAACACAGTGTCAGCCAGGAGCCAAGTACAGCTGGAGGCAGAGAGGAATACAGGAAGCAGGAGATCTCAGGTCATGAGGGAATGCCTGTTACACAATATTGAATTAATATATTGAAGCTTAACTCATAATAATTAGTTGGCCAGACCCACTCCCTCTCCCTGATATTCACTATATTATCAATTTGAAATTGACTGTTGTAATAACCTGTTGCTTATGAAATAGTGCAATTTGTTTTTATTGTTCTGTGAATATATCTCGGAGTGTCACTATTTAGAATGTACACATAATAACTGCTTCTTCCCATGTGCTTTATTTTGATTATCAGTTGTTTCCTTTGCTGAAGTACTTACATTTCGTTTTGTTTGCATTGGCTGTACTACAGGAATTATATTCAAATTTAGTCTTTTTAAGTAAAAAATGTAATGAAAAGCATTTTATCACCACAGGAAAATGTCTTTCTAAATCAGGGGAGCTTCTTATATTCCAGCAAAAGAATGTATGATAAATACTCTGAATTTCTATTGCCAGAATACCTGCCAAGTAGTGAAAGATAGACCCCTGGAATTGTTTGGGGAATGGCAAGTCGAAGACTATGAGCCGCCTGTTGCAAAGAATGGAAAAGTGCCTCGAAATGAATATGGCAACGTCGACTTGTTTAAACCTTGCATGTTGCCAAGAGGTTGTGTTCACATTCCAAGTAAGTTATTATCATTGTTTCTTTTCTCTTCTGCTTTGTATTATTCTTGGCATGTCTTTACTTGAAGGGGATCATTCCTCATAGTGGAAATAAATTTAGTTTTATGGTCATAAGATAGTTGTGTCCCACATTTTAAAATTTTCTCTTTGCATGTAGTATCATTTTTTCTATGTTAATACCACTTTTTTGTGATTACCAAGTCCTGTAGTAATAGGGAAAATAAAAAGAAAGTACAGACTTCAATTAACTTTACAGGGAAATATGATGTATTTATTTTATCTTTTGAGGAAGAAAAAACAACAACCAATTTTTAAATGGGCTAAGGGCAGACTCAGTTATTCTTTTTTGAAAGAGCAAAACAGTGGTGTAGAGAAGAATGTGATTGAAAAGTATATATATATATACATATATATATGTATATATATATATATATATATATATATATATATATATATATATATATATATATATATATATACATATATACATATATATATATATATATATATATATATATATATATATATATATATATATATATATATATATATATATATATATACATATATATACATATTTATACATATATATATGTATATATATGTATATAAATATCTTTATATATTAACACACAAGCACATGCACACACACGCACACGCACACGCACACGCACACGCACACGCACACGCACACGCACACGCACACACACAAGCACACGCACACGCACACGCACACGCACACGCACACGCACATGCATACGCACATGCACACGCACACGCATGCACACACGCACACAGAGTAACTCAGATTATCTGACTTTGTTGTTGAATTTCTGAACCAGTGCCACCAAGGGTTTGTCTGTAAAACTTAGCTCCTATTACTCAAGTATGAGCAGATAGGTAAATTCCATGTAGCTAATATGATCCTAGTTTGACAATCCTTTTGTTGGGTCATGTGGTCTAGTTGGTTTAATACTGTGCTCTCTGGCTTATCCCTGAGGGTGGCAGAGGTTTGACTCCAGGTCAGGGAGGTAAGTTATACATACACATACATTACTTTATTTTGTCAAATATTGATATGATTTTTTCTTTTTATGGTTTATATTTACTTATTTTTGTATTTATTGAGGAACCTAAAGCATTAGTGCAAACCTTATTTTTCAGGTTACCCCCTTCTTTTTTAAGTAACCAAAAACTCTTGCTCCCAATGAATGTGCAGTGATGGAAATATTTAATTTAATTGTTTTTATGTTGCTTTTATCAAATTTCCTCTCCCC
>BOPN01001093.1:27500-32500 GCA_017312705.2 Penaeus japonicus
GTCCGAGATGAAAACAAAAATACTTTAGACACGATCAGTATCGAAAAGGAAGAAGAAGAAGAAAAAAAAACCACGAAAAGCAATTCGAAGAAATGAATTGCTTCATTCACGAGGATTTGCTGAACAGATGAAATATATATGTATATATCTATCAAAATGAAATGATACACTAATCCGCTTTATCTGAAGAGAACATGAAAAACCAGAACCTGTGAAGGATACAAATTCCCACAGTTACAGTTCTGTACAAAATAAATAATCTTCACTACAGAGCAATACCGGTGATATTTACTCGTCGTCTGTGCCTTTTAGCTCTGATTCTGGAATCCCGAAGAATCCTGGCCAATCGAGGATGTAGCTGCGGTGAGATTTATGTAACAAGGCGGAGCAAAGTCTGTCAGCTGGAACACCTGAATGAAACTTTCAGACGTGGCTGCGTAACTCCCTATGAGGCCGATGGTCACGACGTTCGAGGCCAGGACGAGGTCTTTCACGTCCACGCGGCCGCTCGCCTTTTTCTGGTGGAGGAGGGGTTTTCGGTCAGAGACAATTTTTTTTTTCTCTCTCTCTCTCTCTCACACACACACGTGTTTGTTTGTTTGTTTGTGTGTGTGTTTGTTTGTTTGTGTGTATGTGTGTGTATGTGTGTGTGCGTGTTTATGTGTGTGTGTGTGTGTGTGTGTGTGTATGTGTGTGTGTGTGTGTATGTGTGTGTGCGTGTGTATGTGTGTGTGCGTGTGTTTATGTGTGTGTGTGCTTGGATATAAGATTAGGCAATTCTGTTATATTAAAGTATATATCCATAAGCCTCCCAAGTAAAAAGGCAAAATTCCAAATTAAAGAAAATCGCTACCTCACATAAATTCTGATTCTAAACGTTCACGAAAAAAACTCCTGACAACGGTTCATCCAGCCGAATCAAAACTAAAAGAACTTACCTTAATGAGTATGTGGAATATTGGCGGGAAAATGAAGATGAAGGGCGTGACGAGAAAGCCGCCCACCAGTTCGATGGCGACTCCGAAGTGCGGGATGGACTCGCACACGAAGAGGATCGCCAGCATCACCAGAGTGCGGAGACAAATGCGACGCCACCCGAAGCCTGGACGCAACAGACACCTTTTATTTCTCGTATTCAAAGCTAATAAACCACACGGGATCTACAAGGATGTCACGTGAAAGTTTAAAATCAAATATTACATTAATACCTCCTATCTGGATTCCTTATGGATTACTTCCAGCGAACTTACTGTCAGGTATCTGGAGTTTGTTTTCGAGGTCCTGGAAGAGGGTGTTGATCCCTAACACCAAACAAAGGAGCATCTGGAAAGGGAAAAAGAAGAATCAGCAGACTGTCTTTCTTGCTCCCTGTTGGATTTACATAACGCGATAGAAAATAATTTCGATGTCTCTCTCTCTCCCAATGTATACATCTAAATGAATGAATGAATAAATATGAATAAATAAATATGTATATACACTCTCTCTCTCTCTCTCTCTCTCTCTCTCACACACACATATCTATATCTATATCTATATCTATATCTATATATATATATATATATATATATATATATATATATATATATATATATATATATATATATATATATATATATATATATATATATTTATTTATATATATACATACACATATACACACATATAAATGATTATTAGACATATAAATATACATATACATATACACATATATATCCATATGACACAAATACTTCCGGCGTGTGTGTGTGTGTGTGTGTAGGAGTATTAGGTAAAAGTTGGCATTAGGTCTTGGAAGAGTCCATAAGCGGGCCACCTCATTCCTATGTAGCCAACATGGCGTCCCTCTCGCCTTTAGCGGGCCACCTCATTCCTATGTAGCCAACATGGCATCCCTCTCGCCTTTAGTGGGCCACCTCATTCATATGTAGCCAACATCGCGTCCCTCTCGCCTTTAGCGGGCCACCTCACTCGTCCGCCTCACCTGCAGAGCGACGATGGCCATGTTGGCGTAGAGGAGAGGTCCTCCGCTGAGGTTGTTCAGGATGTTGGTCTTGACGCTTTGGCCGTAGAGTGTGTAGGCCACGACGCTCACGCTTCCGAACGTGGTTGCTGCCACTGTGAGGCGGAGGAAGCACAGGTAAAAGCTGGCGTTAGGAAGCGAGATGTCAATCAATCAATAAGCGCGGGAGGAAATGTGGAAGTTATCAGTGTTTTGAGGTTTCGCTGATGGGAAGTAGATGCAAATGGTATGGTTTCGTATACTGCACTTGCAGTAACCTTTATATATAGCCATTTTTAAGCCATTTGGGAGAACTAGGTCTCTAATAATATACTGCATATACAATTGGTGTAGAAAATGGTAAAGATAAATGACCTTTGCATGTGATCTACTAAAAATGAAAACATGGCGAAGGGCGTGTCATTGCACCAAGTATTCATATAAATGCCCCACATTCAATGTCTTGTTAACTGTCTAGCTTGAAGTCGTCCCTAGAACTATTTGCTTCAAGAAAGGTGAAGGAGACAAATCAGGTGCAGACATAACGAATGTACAATTTAAGCTAAACTTAAGAACGTACTCGAGACAAGAAAATTAATGCGCAAAGAAATATTCAGAACATTTTGATGTAATCAAAGGAAGTTCTGCTGGCGCTGTCAAAAAAAAAAAAAAAAAAAAAAAAAAAAAAACGGAAACGGAAAAACAGTTGAAATACTTATGAAAGCCACAATGACAGCAACAGGCAGGCGGCTCTTTTCTCTCATGTCGCTCTGGACAGTCAAAATCATAGGATGAATGTCGAACTGTAAGAAGGGAGAGGAGAGTAAGTGGCAGATACGAAGGAAAAAGGAAGTGTAAGACCTATCTTCATAAGTATGAATTAAAAAAATTACAAGTATGAGCAACAGCATGAAAACCATTGATAATACGGAAGGATTTGGCTGCCGTCTGGTCACCTGGAAAGCCACAGCGCCGAAGCAGTAAGCGATAGCCGTCCACGAGGGGGTCGAGTCGGGAGCTGGGGGCGCGACCGCGGGGGCATCTAAGGTCAAGCTGATGAGTGTGAGGAGGCTGACGACGACTACGGATCCCGCGCCCAGCCAGGTCACCAGACTGTGCATATGACAGTTACGTAACACACTCTGAATGCAACGAGTATTAGACCGTACACATTGATTGCAACCTCACAGATGAGTGATCGATGGGAGTTGGAACACGACACCATAATATGTGTTTGAATCTTACGATGGCGTGTCCTAGGTGACTAGAATTTGAATTTTAGTTATATTCAATTATTTAATGATGACATGAATTATGCAAATGAGAAAAAACAAACAAACGAGAAACCGCGACTTACCCAAGGTCCTTTGGGGTGCCGTACCACAACAGAGGCGTTAGAAAGAACGTGGTGATCAGAAGCCAGTAGCAGAAGGAGAAATCTAAACCAGCCAGACGAGCGACTAACGTCTGAAGTGTCTCGGCAGCTAGAAAAAAAACGGAAAAAGCTTAACGGCAGATGTCAAATTCTTACGGAAATGCTTAACGTCAGATGTCAAATTCTTACGGAAAAGCTTAACGTCAGATGTCAAATTCTAACGGAAAAGCTTAACGACAGATGTCAAATTCTTAAGGAAAAGCTTAGCGTCAGATATCAAATTCTTATGGAAATTAATCACACTAGTGCACGTCTAGGTAACAACAGCCATGCTCTTCCTTCATTTGTTAGGAAAAGTCTGTTTCCTCAAATGTATAATTTCACATTCAACATTCAACAGAGGCCACGTACCCAGTAGCATAAACGGAACAGCAGCACCGAAGAGGGCGACATCTAGGATGCAACTGACGATTTTCCTGAGGATGGGACCTCCAGCCTTTTCCGCAAGTGCTGGGTATGGGTACCTAGAAAGGGAGAGTATATGGAGAAAAGTAACCCTAGGAAAAGTGACATTAGTGATAGTATGCGTTGGCGGTAGCGGCTCACAGTTTGCGAAAATACCTTTAACCCTCCATTTTAGCATCCTGTAGAATCGCAATTTATATTCGAAAGACGCGCTAATCATTGAGCCAATGAAAACGCAGGTTCATTTTTCTTCGAACGATTTTATTGGCTTTCGTATCAACACGCCGGATGTGTAGTGAGTATCAAGAAACTGAACCAAGCGTTCGAGTTTGATGTCCCCGAAATCAGTAAAGTAAATGATCATATTTCGAGTTTTCTCTAGTTGAATGTTTGTAGAATATTTACAACATTGAAAAAAAGAAAAAAAATCTGAAATGTACTTTACAAATACGATTTGACGATATGAGAAATAAGTACGCCAAATTTGGATATAAGACACAGATTCACCGGAGGTGACGCTATGCCATATAACATGTTCTTTCCGCTCGAAGTGCCAAGAGTGCTGATGTACCAATTTTGATGATATTGCTCCGTAAATGACCATTTTGCACGACTGTGTCATAAGCAATATTATACTAGGGAAATTGCGCGACTATGGCATTGCAACATTATGCTAGGGAAATTGATATTTTGCATTTGAGGCTCTCAGTATTTGTTTTAGATATGAATGCATTATTTTTTGTGGTTTGACGACATTCATAACTATCTCTAATCACAAAGAAAAGTATGTATTTCAATATTCAACTAGCTTTGATAACTATTGAAGATCATCCTGAAGGTAAGGCTGCAGTTAAAAAAAATAAATCTAAGTATTTCTTCTGTACAGCTGTACGTGTAAAGGTATATTAGTAGATAATATGAATACAGTATATAACTATTTCTGATACGCAATATGTTTTATAAATGTTATCATATTATATCGTTGTCTTTACTAGTGTTAGTATTGGCAGAGAGAGAGAGAGAGAGAGAGAGAGAGAGAGAGAGAGAGAGAGAGAGAGAGAGAGAGAGAGAGAGAGAGAGAGAGAGAGAGAGAGAGAGAGAGAGAGAGAGAGAGAGAGAGAGAGAGAGAGAGAGAGAGAGAGAGAGAGAGAGAGAGAG
>BOPN01001093.1:87500-90000 GCA_017312705.2 Penaeus japonicus
TGACCTCATTCCAGGTCTGCAAGTTGAAGATGATTCCATCAAAACGGCTTGGCAAACCAGCCTTGCCTTCGCAACCACGTGGGTTTCGTTGCATAATCAGGATGATTGATCGCTCGGGGTGTCAAATCTTCACATTTATGGTGAAAGAGAGACATAGGAAATGGTCATGCTATTTCTGTCATTCCTTGTTTTTGCTCCTTTTTGCCCATGCATGACCAGTATTTTGGATGCTATATATTTTTACAAGTCGTGGACGACTCACTAAGTAGGTGGCCGACGATATGAGGATTAAATAGTATGTTTGTATATCATATCAGTAGATCAGTATAACAAAGATCACACGAATCACACACCAGCCAGCAAGGCAATCGGCGGGTCAGATCAGGTCAACTTTGATGGACAGGTAATTCACACAAAGTTGCCTTTCCCACTTGGGGAGGAATAATATCCTCAAAACAGCTAAATACCTTTGACTGTCTCACCAGACTACCTTCCCGCATAACCACTCAAGGGGACGGCGGATGGGAAACCTATCCATATAATCAAGATGTCTGGAATATACAGACAAACCAGGTCGACTGCGCTACCGCTGACACCCTCATTTCTCCGCCTGTTTATACGTGTCGTGATAGTTTTTATTACTGTGATCATTGTGCTGTAGTGTATATCATCTATCGTGTACCATAACGTCAGGCTATCTACTTTATGGAATAAACCTGAATTGTATAAACTCTGTGACTGGCATCACATACTTATTTTGTGTAGGTTATTAGTTCCAACAGACTAAGATAACCATCACAGAGAGAAAGAGAGATATAGAAAGAAAGAGAGAGAGAGAGAGGGAAAGGGACAGAGATGCAGCTTAAAGATTTATAGCCTGACATCATGGCAACAGTGCCTGGACAAGTATTATCTTGATAAGAAGTCAAGATGACAAAATTTTGTTTAGGATCAACATTAAAAGAGTAACTGCCGGGCTCTTCATGGGTCCCCAGAAAGATGAAAATCAGCAGTCCTCCATTAACTAATATGAAAAGTTTCTTTGGGTCAAAATGTTAAGCGGTACGTGTCCAGTGGAAGTTGCACACTTATGCAGGCAGCAACTCACTCATCGCAACCTCTTCAGTATCCATCGGAGGCTCTCATGAACAGATCAATTCTTTCTCTCCTCCAAGTACAAATTCTGAGAATGTAACATCCTGGAATGACTTTAAAATAATTGTTTAATGTTGTATTCATTTTCCTTTTATAGTTCTTTAGAAATACGGAAACCCCTGCATAAGAGAGGATAGCAAACACGTGTAGAATTTTATTTTTATTAAATATCAAGAAAGAATATTAGTTTATTATTCATGTAACCCATTTTACAACTGAGACAGGTAGTAGTTGAAGGCTCCTTTCGAGTATCTCTGCTCTTGGCTAGCATCAGTCAGGAAAATTCAGACCATGCCAGAGTCCGGGTCGCATAGCAGTTGTGTTCGTTTCTTCTGAGACTTTGGCGGGCGTAACCAAGGCGTTTTGATGGAAGGAAGCCTCGGCGTGCTGAGAAAGAGGAAGGAGGCAACGGAAAGAACAGGGATTTCCTTTGTTTTCGTCTACCTAGGACTCCGGCTCGAAGATTCCTCACCCAGTACCAGAAACACTCGAAGAGACAGCCTTCTAAAATAGTATACGCTATTAAACTTCCCACATTCTTTGCAGATGTATGTTTAAAAACCGGGCTCCCGTGTTCTATACACTTTTTAGTAGAGGATGACTAGGGAAAGCGGAAATCACATTCAGACAGTGAATTTGTTCGTATTTAGTACCACTGTAAGCTACAGCCCCTGACGAAGTTATTCAATGCATGCTGATCTAAAAAGTGCATATATATGTGTGTATAAAAATGTGCTTCTACAGTCTGTTAAATGAGATAATTCTAAATGACAAAGAGTAAAGCTTTATGACATTGGTTTCAGGAATATTTGTGGTAGACTTCATTACAAAAGTACTGATCCATAATTGAGTGTGTTAATTTCTTTTAACATTTTATTTATAGATGAACCATAATTTTTTTCATTTTGATCTTTTTTTTATATACATTTTAAAGAATCTGTTATATAACAATGATTTTCTCGGTTTTCTTATATATTTTTTTTATTGCACTTTAGATATTTAATATTTTTGTTTTAACACAATGTTACAAAAAACATCTGCGATTTTCTGCTTTTGGGGAATATCCGTTTTTCAAGTGCAAGTCGGTGTTTGTATCGCGATGTGAAAACGACACAAAGAATGTCGCTATGAAACGCATATCGGCTTCATTCGTTTATTTCCCTTTTATCCGTTCCTCTCCTTTTCTTTCTCTATCGTTATGCATCTTTGTTTTTCGTTTCGTTTCGTTATTATTTTTTTTCTCTCTCTCATTTTTTTTAACTAAACGAACGTATTTTACTTCCTATTGCCTCTGCCCACGACGAAGCCGCCGCCCCGCCCGATGGAACACTCGGAAAGCGGATTG
>BOPN01001093.1:97500-102500 GCA_017312705.2 Penaeus japonicus
GTGCTAATGTTGTAGTCTCAGACTCAAAGTGTATTTTGTTTGTCTTTAAGTCCCCCACAATGCTTAGTGGAGGTTGTACTGTTTTCTCGGAGTCGGCTATAATGATCTTGTCTATTGGCTCCCCTATGGCTCCCACAGGCGGCTCAGGTGGAGTTTCAGACTGAAAATGAAGTGGGGGATCCTCAACAGCAGCTACAACTCCCAATGGTGGCTTTATTGTCTCCTTTGTGACGGCGGTAATCCTCTCCTCAGGCACTCCTACAATCCCAAGGGGCGGAGAAGTAGTATATTTCCCAACAAACTCGATTGGAGCGTCTTTATGAGCCGTCTGGATGCTCAGTGGCTGAAGTGTTGGCTCTTTGCCTTCCAATGGAGATTTCTGCTCCTCCACCTTCCAGACAGCACCAACCGCTGGCTTGGGAAGATTCGGAAGAATAGGGTTGAGTGACACGCGATCAACAGGTTCTAGCAGATCTGGTGGAGGAGGAAGGTATTCCGAAAGGAAGGGCGGCGGCGGCTCAGTTCTTGTAGGAAGGTTAGGAGGAAGGTACTCGTCACTCGGCAGTGGTGGCGGCGGTGTGGATGAGGCTTTGGGTTTCGTTGCAGGGTCAGGAGGAAGATACTGATCACTTAGTGCCGGAGGAGGTGGGGGATCGGTTTTCAGCTCAAGATCAGGAGGTAAGTACCCATCACTGATCTCAAGAAGCGTTTCCACTGGAGGCTGATCTGCCTTCGGAC
Organism: Penaeus japonicus; assembly: GCA_017312705.2. Lineage (NCBI taxonomy): Eukaryota > Metazoa > Arthropoda > Malacostraca > Decapoda > Penaeidae > Penaeus > Penaeus japonicus. The sequence goes on from BOPN01001093.1 coordinate 98,239, forward strand.
TCTGCGGGTCTGGCGAGGGGGGCAAATACTCCTTGTCAGGTGGAGTTAGATGTTGCTTTAAAGAGTCTGAGAAGAATATGGCGTGGAATGTTCCAACGGCGCTGGGTTTTGCCGTTGTTGTTTCGAGTGTCGTCGTTTCGATAACCTGCGGGTCCTGACTGCCACGTATTTCGTATCCGTAAGCATAATCGATTTTCTCAAAGCCTGGTAACCTCGCCCCAAAAGGCAGCTGATCTGGGGCGGCGTAATAGACGTTCACATCCTCTGAGCTCCGTCGAGGTGGAGGCACAATGGACTCAACGGCTTCGAGTTCAACGTCTGAGTGTATCAGTTGATCGCTGGGCAAACCTAATAGTTCTATGTCGTGGTTGACAACTGCACAAACAAACATGGAGAAACAATGCCTGTCATTCAGTAGTCGGTAGAGACGTTTGGACTTCATGGTCATTATTTGAAAACAAAGTCAACAACATTGTTTACATCATGTCGAAAGTAAGTGGAACAGAATGTTTGTTCGGGGATTCACCAAAGTGAAACTTTCAGTGGATGTTAATTAAGGAACGGGAAGCTCCTTCTCACAATGAAGAAAATCCTAATTCAGTTAATAATCAGCAACGAGAGAGAGTTGATAGATATTGTCTATCTTTAACTTCAATTTAAAAAAATGCTTACTTTACGATGAATTTGCATTGAAAAGAAGGATGAATGATTCTAAATTCAATACCTTAAAAATGAAAACTTCTCAGAGCACGGATGATCTGAATAAAGAAAAAAAAAAAAAACGAAAAAAAAAAAAAAAAAAAAAACGTAAACCCGTAATGTGTTTGGACTAAATCATTTCATAGTTGGATTTTCTCCGTTTTGCTTGTTGGAAAAAGTTGAATGTGAATTAATGACGGAATGCGGAATTCTTATTCCTCATTCATTATGTTCTCAACCTAATATGTTATGCAGTAAGCTTTATTCCAATAAATCAATAAACACAATAATCAGCCAAAATATACGTTGAAAAGGAGTTCCCAAATTCCTCATTTTTTTCCTGTTTCGTGTTTCTTTCATTTGGATATAACACGAGTGGCCTTTTCGGGTTGTGAGAACAATGGCCTCTTTCACGATAGTAATCGAAGACGCAAAAAGATATACGTCGTAATATCGAGGGACAGACATGTTAGTATACTCTTATTTGCAAACGTGAAGTACAAACCGTTTAAAATCTGACGGCAAATACAATTAATCTAAATCAACAAAACAAAACAAATATACTACGTACATCTACTGTCTCTAAGGGTATTACCTCCAAAAGGAATAATACACTGCACATTAAATATTGATTATCTACCTGTTACATTACGTGGCATATTTACAAGCTGCTTATTAGCATATTTACAAGAAAAAACTTACATGAGTGCTGTGCCCATGCACCGCCGACAAGCAGCGCCAGTCCGATAACTAACAGCTGCATCGCGTTTTCTGTGGAAAAAAGAAAGGCACAGTTATAGGGGTGACGCCAAAAGAAATGAATATTAAACCTTAGTATTTTTTTTTTTTGAAATATCTATTCCTAAGTTACTGATATGACATTTTTTATTTACTTATTTATACCCATAATATATATTGTTGTATATTTTCGCAATGAAAGGAATACAAGAAAAAAAAAGAAAAGAAAAGAAAAGAAAAAAAACATTCCAGGTATCGCAGAATGAGATGCGCTCAAGCAGCGTCATGTAACCCAATCACCTTTTTTTCAGCAAAATTACACTCGAGGCACAAAAACAAAACACAAGGATGAAAGCCCAAAGGAAGAGAGGATAACCTCCGCGTCCTATCCCCCAATCCTCCAATCCTACGGCAACGCCAGGACTCAGGTGGTCCCGTCTCCCACTCCTCTCCGCCCTCGTTCAGCTCCGCCCATGTCTTATATGGACAGCACAAGGTCGCCGAGAAGTCACCAACACCCAGATCTTATTTTAGCTGAGCCAGATTTTTTTTTTTTTTTTTGCTGTTCACGATGTCGTTTTTGTGATCAGAAATACTAGTTATCTCTAGGTGTGGAGGCGTAAGCGCGCTTGCTTGCTAAAGGGAGTGTGGAAGTGAGTTGGAGTGTGTGTGTTAATGTCTGTATGATTGCGTGTATATGGATGTATCATGGTGTGTGTGTGTGTGTGTGTGTGTGTGTGTGTGTGTGTGTGTGTGTGTGTGTGTGTGTGTGTGTGTGTGTGTGTGTGTGTGTGTTGTATGTATGGATGTGTATGTGAATGTATATGTGTGTATGTGTGCGTGTATGTGTATGTATATGTGTATGTTTATGTGTATATATACGTGTATGAGTGTTTGCTTGCTTGTACGTGTACGTAAACATGTATTTTATGTATGGCAAGTGAGCAATACCCGTATCGCCTCCGACCGTTTGCCTCGCGGTAAAGAACATATGCTATAGCGTCTGTTTATATCTTTTTGTATCTGTGTGTGCAACCACCTATCTTCTATTTACTATTTTTCTACTTTATTGTAAAAAATCACTGTGAGTAACTGCACGATGTTCTCTTGAACTACCAATGCGCCCCTGTATTGTAAGAAGCAAAGTCGTCGAAAATTACTATCATTTAATACTTGAGTATTTAATAAGAACAGTCCACAAATCCAACCACACTGCCACACTGAGAGCATCGTCACGTCAACCCTAAGAGGATCGAACACCACACGGCGCCTACCTAGATAGACAGCGACCTGGACAAATGACCGGCGAACTTAGGTCATCCTGAGCGAACAGATGACTCCCAGAACTGGTCGGTTTAACTGTATCTGACGACGTGGGCTGTAAGAGGAAAGTGTGGGCGGTAGAAAGCCAACAACAGCCTGTGGGCATGACAGGGGAGTTCATGCTTACTTCTTGATGTATCTTCAGGAATAAAGATAAATGGGGGATGGGGGGGGGGGGAATTCCCGCCCACGATCTGCCCGGTTCGAACGAGGCGAGATATCGCGCCAAAAGGGGGGAGGAAAGGACCTGGTAAAATGGTGGTGCTTCTCACTACGACCTCGCCGCAATCATGTTTCATATATCTACACTTTCCTTATCTCTTTCAATTATCCACCGACTTTGTCAAGAGGAGTTGTCTTTTTAGAAAGATAGAACAGTTTACCAATACAGCAAAGGTTAAAGACGTCCCTCGCAACAGAACAATTGCAAGTGAGATTCTGCAACTTTCACTCCGGGCCAACAACGCCTTCGGATTCTTGCGTCACCGACAGCCGCCTCCTCGCCGTCTCTCCGCCTCCTCCCTCTTTTCCTTCTTCACATCTACTGTTCCCTCTCCTTTGCAAGCCCCTCGCCTCGCTTTTGCCAAGACACGGAGAAAAGGTCAAAGGATGGTTGCATTAAAGTTATTAAATGAACGGAGGAGCCAGGGACATCTTTTTTTTTTATTTATCCAAACCGAGGCATGCATGTTGAATAAATGATTTGTATATGTGATACAGTTATGGATATCGAGCAACGGTTCAGCTTATCACAATACGAGGCCTGCAATGTTGAGGCGACACCTGCATCCAGATGATCACTGCTTTATCCTTCCCTCGCTCGTCGATCACTCACGAACAGATTGTAAAAAGCAGAAGGGAAAAACCATGGCCGTCGAGGTGGGGCGGGGTGGGGTGGGGTGGGGTGGGGGTGTAACAACCAATCATTGCGAAAGAGGAAACACGGGAAAGGGGAGGGGGGGGGGAGTGAATGGGTTGAATATCGCCAAGACATGAAGGAGGGAAGGAAAGAAAGCAAGAACAATGAAGAGGACAAGAGGGGAAGCAAACATGTTTTGCTGGACAATAAACCTGTTATTATGCCTGCCCCGTCGCCCACACTGCAACAGTATTGACAAAGGGTTGTCGAAATCCACTGGAATGCTCAACGGGAAAACTTGGGCCAGCGAGGAGGGACCGGACGCGACTAGGTTCTAGAAAGTCACACCTAGACTGTCGTAAGTGTGATTTCAAGTCGGATCTGAGTTGACCAAAGCTTAAGGACACGAAAAGGTTAGGTGGCGCCGGAGGTATAACCAAGTCAGACATTTCCTGAGGAATTTGGTCTACCTAAGGGTGGAGTCTTACCAAGGGTCGAGTCTTAACAAGGGTCGAGTCTTACCAAGGGTCGAGTCTCACCAAGGGTCGAGTCTTACCAAGGGTCGAGTCTTAACAAGGGTCGAGTCTTATCAAGGGTCGAGTCTTAACAAGGGTCGAGTCTTATCAAGGGTCGAGTCTTACCT
>BOPN01001093.1:107500-110000 GCA_017312705.2 Penaeus japonicus
CATAACCTGAATGTATGAAATGCAGTTTCTAGTACAGCTATGTGTATAAATGGCTCTATATCAAACGTACTTAAAGATAAAGTATGAATAAAACCGTATTTGCTTAAAACAAAGACAACAAATAAGATCTATATTGGACAGTAACAAGTAGGTGCAAGGATATGCCAATGAGGTGGAAAACTCGTGTATATTAATAAGATGACTATCCATTATCCATTATAAACTCGCGCGGGCATAAGGCTCCCTGCTGTCATGGATAATAAGGCACGAGGCGATTACGGCAGCCTTGAAAACGGGGTACTTTGACCTTAGAAGGATGGGAGGAGGATGACGAAGGGGAGGGGGGAGGATGGGGGGAGGAGGATGGCGAAGGGGATGGGGGGAGGATGGCGAAGGGGATGGGGGGAGGATGGCGAAGGGGATGGGGGGAGGATGGCGAAGGGGGCAGGGGGAGGATGGCGAAGGGGGGAGGGGAAGGATGGAGAAATGAGGGAGGGTGATGATGGCGAAAGGGGGGAGGGGGGAAGGAGGAGATCGAGGAAGGGACTTTTAAGAGTTCGAGAGAGCTGGACGTCTCGGTGATATCGGTTTGCTTCCTCCAAAACACCTTGGACGAGAACATGTTGGTGAATTTCCTGACTGATTTATGTTGTAATGTTGCATCGTCTACATTTCTTATACGGAAAAATGGAGACACAGACTCAAGATATCCCTCCCGTCTTCTAGGGAAGCGGGATTAATTCCTCCTTTTCCAAGAAAGGTAAATTCAAGGACTTGAAGGATACGTGTCATAACCTCGGGGGATTTGTGAGGTTAATATGGTGTGTAACTTATTAAATATTCATGATGAAGAATAGTTCTTCACGAAATCACCATAATTCTGTAGAATGAACGAATTACGACGGGTTCGCCAAATTAAACGACATCGGCTTGATATAACACGGGAATCGATCGAGTAATAAAACGGAAAACAAGGTCAGCTTTCTCACCTTATCAGGGGTAAGTGACCTATATTGAGATGATTGCTCTTTTTCTGTCTCGGTGCAACTTTCACTCTCACTTCCTAAGTTGGGTCACGCGAAAATAGCAACTCCCCTATTAGACCCTTTGAAATAACCATCACAGGTAATTTTCTGAGACCTCGATTACGTTGGCACGCCTGGAGCGAAAAGTGCCATGCGTTTTGCAAAAATAAAAATGAAAGGAAGAGGGCGGTGAGCGGTTTCAAGACGCTGGACAGCTGGTCGGACAGGTCTGGAATATGCCAGGTAAGCGGACGTTCGTTAGCTGCTACATTCTCTTCAGCTTTCACGCTCACTCTGAGTTGACCGGTCTAAAAATCTTGACTTAATAGGAGGACAATAATTAGCAATTAAATTCAGTTCGACTGAGGTAAGTTCGCTTCATGAGAAAGGCCGAACTCAAGAAGAGCGCCTACGCGTCCCCTTTCGAAGGAAAAGACAGGAGATCACGAGGAGAAGGTGAAAGCTCCTCGGTGGTTGTGGGACAGACTGGAATGTAGTGAATAATCACTTAACATATATGGTAACGTAACAGCGACTCACGCGGCCGTATGTGACTCGTGCAGGCCAATTTCTGTTGGTTCGCTGGTTCACTCTGCCCAGATTCAAAATATTGGTTCTGTCTTAATCCAGAGATATTTGCTCACACTATTCCTAAACCTGTGTCATAAATCCGGACCGGGAGGCTAGAACAGCTGAGTTCAGTGACTTTTACTTTCATCAGCAGCAAAAACAGCGACACGATGATGTCTCCCGCTCAGCGCCCTCCGCCCTCCGCCCTCCAGTCTTCCTTAGTAGGGCAAAAACTGGGAAGCTAATGAAGTTCTACCTCTCATAAGCACATAATCTAAGACTGATTTCATGCCGTGTTGACACCCGTGTATCCTAATAAACATACCGAACGCGAATGTTTACAAACAAATAAGAACGACCAACTGTCACTTTCGCGTGTCAAGGACACCGAGGGTGAGAGTCCGGATCTCTCGATGCCACTTTCTCTTGTCGTACCTCTTGGACGGCGAGGATACAAGTGACGTCACACGTGCGTGCTGTCCTGTGCTGGCCTGAAGGTGAACTTGACTGAAGATGTTTTAATGAAACAAGTCGGGCATTGTTGTGTAGCTAAAGTTTGTGTCTGGCTTCAGTTACACTTCAAAATATATCGTTGGTCTATTTCGACTGTGTATTTTTTTTTTTTTGATTATAGGCGACAAATACCGTCTTATGATAAAGCGATGCATATCCAACATCATAAATAAATGCATTGGTCCGATATGATAACTAAGCAATTGAGTGTCACAACGTTTCAAAAGTTTCTCCCATTCAGAGTGTGTTGGGCAAGTGTTTCCTTGACCGCAAAGCAACTTATCCAGCGACTCATTTTCCTGACATGCCACATGCGCCTAGTTTCCTTTCCATAAAGTGGAATATATTGACTACTTTCCAGTCCCTCCTTCGCATTTCCCGGCATTAGATTT
>BOPN01001093.1:112500-115000 GCA_017312705.2 Penaeus japonicus
GAACTTTTTTTTTGCCTGTCACAAGAGATGTTTTTTTTAGGAGGCTGAGCTGTGAAGGTCAAATCAAACTCAAACTTAGAGCTGGTATTATTCCTACTTCACTTGGGCAGAGAGGGCGAAGAGGAGGAGGAGGAGGAGGAGGTGGAGGTGGAGGAGGAGGAGGAGGAGGAGGAGGATAAGGTGGAGGTGGAGGAGGAGGAGGAGGAGGATAAGGTGGAGGAGGATGAGGATGAGGATGAGGAGAAGGATGAGGAGGATGAAGAGGATGAAGAGGAGGAGGGGGATTAGGATTAAATGAAGAATGGAAAGAAAAAGAAGAAGAAGGAAGAGGAAGACGAAGACGAGAAGGAGGAGGAGAAGGAAGAGGAGGAGGAGAGAGAGGAAGAGAAGAAGAAGAAGGAGGAAGAGGAAGAGGAGAAGGAGGAGTAGGAGGAGGAATAGGAGGAGAAAGAGGAAGAGGGGGAGGAAGAGGAATAGGAAAAAAAAGAGGAGGAGAAAGAGGAGGAGGAGGAAGAGGAAGAGGAGGAGCAGGAGGAAGAGGAAGAGGAGGAGGGGGAGAAAGAGAAGGAGAGAGGGATGTGGAACAGAGTAGGAGGAGGAGGAAGAGGAAGAAGAAGAGGAAAAGGGGATGAGGAAGAAGAATAGGAGGAGGAGAAGGAGATGGAAGAAGAAACGGAGAAAGAGGTGGAGGAGGAAGAGGATGATGATGATGATAATGATAATGATGATGATGATGATGATGATGATGATGATGAGGAGGAGGAGAGGAAGAGAAGGAAGAGGAGGAAGAAGAGGAGGGGTACAGAGGAGGAGGAGGAACAGGTTGAAGAAGAAGAAGAGGAGGAGGAGGAGCAGGAGGAGGAATAGGAGGAGGAGGAGGAGGAGGAAGAGAAAGAGTAGGAGGAAGATGGAGAAAGGAAGAAGAAATATCAGTAAAACAATAATAGCACAGTACTGTTGCAGTATACAGTAAGTACCTATTGAAGAAGACGAAAACGAAAGAAAATAAATAGAAAGATTGAACGAGTGTTCATTTATAATCCTCTATCATGATATGTTGCCTAACTCAGAACTCCTATTGTCCTCTGCTTGGAAAGTTCCAGACACCGGCCAGAAGTCTCAGCATCAGAGATCTGAGCAAACAGCCAAGGTCTTCGTTGCCACACGATAGAGACTTCAACGAACTGTAGGTGATGAGCCAATGAGGCTTCACCACCTTGTCATGAATACTTTCGATGCTTCATATAATTTTGCCGTCTCATGATACCTTTCCCTTTTAGTCGGCGCCGCTCCTGTATACCTTCACATTTCTTTCAAGCCGATCGCGCGCCCATTTACTTGTTATTCAAGCCTAAAGACAAGTCTGGTGTTACAAAAGCCGATCGGGGTGGCGTGATGGCCCCCGGATCCAGGTGGGTGCGCAGTGGTCGTCCTAAGGTGGGCGGGTGCTCTGCCGCAGGTAAACGGGCAGGGTTTAGGGCCCGTGGGAAGTGGGCGGTGACACTAGCCCGTCAACAGAGCAGCAACGTGATATAAAGTCAATATTCACCGCCTGATACTATTATTTACTTCGATTCGACTTTTCTGGCACAAGTTTCCGCTCACCTTGCGCGTATGGTAGTTAAAAGAAAAAGAAATTCCTTCCCATTAACAGATTACTGAACGAAGTTATCGCAGATGGCTGAGTCTCGGCGCAACCTTGGTGCATCCCACTCACCTGCCGTCCGTGGCAGCCAGTCGCCGAGGGGTTACGCCCTTCCTTCTTGCCATTATGCCAGCTAATTGTTCGTCATAATCTAATTCCTATCCCGAGACAGAATAAGAAACTCAAACCCTTTGATAATCATACGAAAGAAAAGTCGTCTTGAACTTGGACGAATTGTAAATTAACTTTTTGAAAATAATACATAACTTTATAGAAATCGCACGGGATAAGCTAGACAGAATTTCTCAAAAGCGTTGGTTTTCAACTCAGTGAAGACCTACAGGTAAAGCACTTCGCCATCTTGTTCGCATAAATCATGCGACTTTGACTGCGGATCCGACGACCAATCGTTCTGACCGCAGACACACCGCGTAAATTCCAGGTCACAATACCCCGTCCACGAAACAGCACGCAGCAATGGACATTGTCTTTACACAGACGTCTTTGCCTTCGTGCCTTTCCGTATTGGCTGCGTCTGAGGGGCGATGGCCGGAGCAGCAGTCGGACACTTACTGAGTGGACGAGGTGGACCAAACGCTTGCGCGGTGTCAGTGTTTGCTGAGCCCGCGGTGGCAGGTGTATCCCATGGTCATGTTTAGCATTATCTTATTATCACATCAGTCACTAAAGCTCTGTTTAGCTTTGCTGCTAATTCACCAGACACGTATCACCATTGATCGTATTTCGATAAAAATATACACATAAACATCGCCAGACAATAGTGACTACGGAAGCCAATAAAAATAAAAATAAAAATAAAGATCTTATACATAATAGACATAACAGACATAACAG
>BOPN01001093.1:120000-122500 GCA_017312705.2 Penaeus japonicus
TTGAAATTTGATAGAGCGCCATGGCATATCTAAGTCGCTTCATTGACTGTTGAGCAGAGACTGATCTTACTTTGCCATGCCATGTCCTGCAATCTATTCCATATTTTACTAGGTTCCGATCCCTTCTTTAAGTGGAATCGTGTAGCTGGTTAGATTAAGTCACTCTTCCGGTTATTTAGCCTCTAATCTAAGAATTAAGAACGACCTTAAATGATATTCATCATGTATTGTAAAAAATGGGATACCCGCGCCTCTGTAATTCCTGTATAATATTATCCAAATCACTATATTCGTGGAAGTTTTTTATGGTAGAAATTATTTTCCAGAAGTTACAGAGGACTGCAGTAAAACAACGCCCATAATTAGAATTATTTGAAAGTGTGTACACCACTTTTTATTGAAGACTTAACATTATTGCAACTGCAATTTCGAATCAAATGAAAGTAAAGAATAAGAATTCCCTGACCAAAGGTGTTTTGTTTATTGTTTTTTATTTCAAGCGTGGTGAAAAATATACAGAGCTTAGATAGCTAATGATTTTAGATTTACAATGCGTCTGTTTAACACAAGATGAGCTGTGAAGAAATGTTTTTAATCTTCTATGTAAAACCAAATCAAACAAACTTCCAGTCGCTAAATAAATAATGCGACTGCACACTTGCTCTCCGCAATTATGCAAAATCAGCCTTCAAGGAAAAACAATTCCTCAAAGAAAAATCAGTTTCTCTTAAAACTCTCAATTTACCGTTATTGTAACCAATGCTTTCGGGTTCACAAACCATATACTAGAACAAAATAATCAAAAGTCAAGCTGTCTGAACATATGTGTTTTTTTATTATTTTTATATAAGACACTTATCAAGCGATTATTTAATGCACCTCTGATTTCTATAACCATTTAATTGGGACGGATATATCTATACCATTTATGACAAAAAGTTTTATATGAAATAGAAATACAATGAAAAACCGGTATTTATAAAATTGGTTCCACAATCAAGCTTTCAACCAATCAACCAGTCATCCTCCAAGGTATATTATTGGTGTAAGTATCATAAATAACTGCAGGTTGAATAAAAATATATAGAAATTGTAATAAATCAACCACTAATACCACAATGAAAGTTACATGAAATCTTATCAAACATAAAACAGAAAAAAAAAAATCTGCTGTATAATTAACTTGATCCCATAATATATAGCGCTATTGGAAGGACAGAATCTGCAATGATACCCGATGGAAATAGACAATAGATAATAGATAATGACCAGTTCTGAATAACTGACAAGCAATTAGGCTCTGGAACTCCGACGAACATTCTCGAAACATTTCAACCACCTTCGGGTGACGTCACATCACTCGTTACTTACAGGAATCTCAGGAGCTCTCGTGTTGGTGGCAAAACGGAAACCAATTCATATTAGCTTCGTGTTTGAGACGCAAGAAATCTTTAAGGAATGTATAATTGGCCATGTCGACATAGCATGATCTGTGTAATCAAATTATATCGCATCTCTACGCCATAATTTTTATTTTTTTATTTTTTATCATTTTTTATTTATTTATTCATCTATTTTTTTTAGCAATTAATTGATATAAATTCGACAATAAGAAGTAGCATGACACCTTGTTTACACCATAGCCGACAAACTCTGAGATATTAAAGGGAGAATAAAAACCTTCAGAACCTCTTATTATAAGCGGCGACCACTAGATATAATACTACAGATTAACTAGATGTAGCTGTTAAGACTTAAGTGGTTTTAATTATCTTGCTGATTTGAAGGTATCTTTTCCCAGACAAAGGTGAGATCTTGATAAGTGATTTGCAATGTATTTAGTGTTATGCAATGAGCGCTAACACCTCTTACTCATTATACTTTTATATATAAATAAGTGTGAGAGAGAGTCTATTATGTGTATGTGTGTCTGAGAGAGAGAGAGAGAGAGAGAGAGAGAGAGAGAGAGAGAGAGAGAGAGAGAGAGAGAGAGAGAGAGAGAGAGAGAGAGTATATATGTATATATATATATATATATATATATATATATATATATATATATATATATATGTGTGTGTGTGTGTGTGTGTGTGTGTGTGTGTGTGTGTGTGTGTCTAATGTCATCTTGCCGGCACGCGGTTTGAGTCTCTATTTGTCTCTCTGTCTTCGTTCTCATCATTATTAAAATGAGCCACTTATCTCTGGCTCTCTTGAGGCCGCTGTTCACATCAGCCGCCCCGACGACGCTGTAATGAGACTTTCTACTCTGCTGACCGCTTTGTGCACTTCCGCCGGCTCTGCTTGCCTCGCCTCGATCCCAGCTTTAATTGGTTACTGCTGGTTGGGACTGCATCGTCGGGTTAATCATAATCAAAACGGCGGGATTGCAAGGGAGATGAAAGTAGGGATGGGAGGACAAACTAGGGATTCGCGAGATGAAAGTGTTGTCCATATATGACTGTGAGAAAGTGTCACCTGCACAAACTCTGTCAACGGAACG
>BOPN01001093.1:183624-186124 GCA_017312705.2 Penaeus japonicus
CCAGTGAATTTGATATTATGGTTTCTGACTGAATATCCACAGAACATTTATAGTTAATAATCGCTTTTGAAAAATTCTTCTCCATTTTGTACTTCTGTTACGTTAGATTAGGGCGAAGGCGAAGCGGGATACCATACTGTAATTACAACATAAGAACACTGATAGGGGGGAATTTAGGGAATAATACAGCTGTAACAGTAAACCTAATTAATAATATAAATGACCAAATAATATGGCCAAAATTTAAGAAATAGGCAACAGGATATACCGACTTACATTGTGAAAAAAATTGACCTTGTAGGGCAGCGGGTTGGCATCCACTATGCATTCCAGATAGAGGTCACTTCCCTCCGTCATCAGGTCAGGTCTCTGTGGCCAGCCGACCTCCAATCTGGCCACAGGTCGATCTGTGTCACGTGAGAAAGGCAGATTATTCATAACGCTCTTCAGAACTTACTGTTAATAACCTTTGACAAGTTATATGTTATCTGACGTACTGACCTCCGTGGAAGAATAAAAAAAATCTTACTGTATGTTCATGTATCTCATTTATAGGACTATTCATTATAGTTGTGAGTTTTTAATGAGAAAAATTGGCAAGGAGGATTTAGCAGCGGGATTACCATAGAGCAGCAAAACATTTCTGAGAGAGAGCCTAATGGCCACTCTTTCTATAAGAGAGAGAGGGAGAGAGAAAGATAGTGAGAGAGAGATAGAGGGGGATGGGGATATAGACAGATAGTGAGAAAGAGAGAGAAAGAAATAGAGAGAGAGATATAGAGAGATAGAGATAGATAGATAGATAGATAGAGAAAGAGAGAAAGAGAGGGGGGGGGAAGAGAGAGAGGAAAAGAGACAGAGAAAAGGTGTGTGTGTGTGTGAGAGAGAGAGAGAGAGAGAGAGAGAGAGAGAGAGAGAGAGAGAGAGAGAGAGAGAGAGAGAGAGAGAGAGAGAGGAGGAAAGAGAGAGAGAGAGAGAGGGGGAGAGAGAGAGAGAGAAAGAGAGAGAAAGAGAGGAGGAAAGAGAGAGAGAGGGGGGAGGAGGAAAGAGAGAGAGGCAAAGTGACAGAGAAAGAGAGAGAGAGAGAGAGAGAGAGAGAGAGATAGAGAGAGAGAGAGAGAGAGAGAGATAGAGAGAGAGAGAGAGAGAGAGAGAGAGAGAGAGAGAGAGAGAGAGAGAGAGAGAGAGAGAGAGAGAGAGAGAGAGAGAGAGAGAGAGAGAGAGAGAGAGAGAGAGAGAGAAGAGAGAGAGAGGGAAAGAGAGAGAGGAAAAGTGACAGAGAAAAGGTGAGAGATAGATAGATAGATAGATAGATAGAGAGAGAGAGGAGGAAGGAGAGAGAGAGAGAGATGACTGGAAAGAGAGAGAGGCAAAGTAATAGAGAAAAGGAGAGGGGGGAAGAGAGAGAGAGAGAGAGAGAGAGAGAGAGAGAGAGAGAGAGAGAGAGAGAGAGAGAGAGAGAGAGAGAGAGAGAGAGAGGGAAAGAGAGAGAGGAAAAGTGACAGAGAAAAGGTGTGTGTGTGTGAGAGAGAGAGAGAGAGAGAGAGAGAGAGAGAGAGAGAGAGAGAGAGAGAGAGAGAGAGAGAGAGAGAGAGAGAGAGAGAGAGAGAGAGAGAGAGAGAGAGAGAGAGAGAGAGAGAGAGAGAGAGAGAGAGAGAGAGAGAGAGAGAGAGAGAGAGAGAGAGAGAGAGAGAGAGAGAGGAAAGCGAAAGAGAGCCGTAGAGTCCTTTTTATTGCAGCAGAGATTCCAAAGTTTACATTGAAATGAGCAAGCAACATGAGCTACTTCTCGGAACAGCTTGGGAAATTATGCTTTTGACACTGCCTGCACTGTAGTGATATGCAAACATATATAATTTTGAACAGGGAAAAAAAAAAAAAAAAAAAAAAAATGTATATAATCCTCCTGAGAGTCAGAATAATCTGCAATCATAGGGACTTATCATGCGCTTCGTATAACAATCAGACAGGCACAAGCAGCGAGACTTACAGGCCACGTTGAGCGAAATCATGTCCTCCATGGTGGCTAAGGGCAGGCTGGGGTTCTCGGCACGACACAGCAGCTGACGCCCATGGTGTCGACGACCGGGGATCAGGCTTAGAACGCTCACCGTCAGGTTGTCTTGTCTCGTCACCTGCGTGTACGAGAGGTCGCTTTGGGTTGGTGCTCAAGGCTTTGCGGTGGGGGCTGTGATTTCGTGCATGATGTGGGCTTTTTTCTCTCTGTCTTTGTCTGGCTGTCTCTGTCTCTCTCTTTCTCTTGCTTTCTTTTTCTTAGTCACGCACACGCACATGAACACACACATACATACACATATACATACATACACACACACACATACATACATACACACGTATATACATATACACGCACACGCACACACACATACACACACACACATATATACACACACACACACGTTAATACATTTACAAATTGTTTAGTTATTCATATGTTAAAAGAAGCATAAAATCGCCATTTGACTAGTTTCGAAATTCA
>BOPN01001093.1:193624-196124 GCA_017312705.2 Penaeus japonicus
AACATTATTACCATTATTATCATAATCATTATCATTACTATTATTAACATTATTACCATTATTATCATAATCATTATCATTACTATTATTATCATTATCATTATTATCATTATCATTATTGTTATCATCATAACTATTAATGATAGAAGCGCCGCATGATTACTGGATAAAAGGATAAACAAAGCTAAGTAATCAAAAGGCAGCCATAAACCCTTAGGCACTGAATTACAATTACTGAATTACACATAATCGAATTTTTTGCACGTTAGGCGTACGGACAACGCGAAGCAGGAAATTATACATTAGTCAATGCAAATGTTGAAAGGTATCTAATTTCACATGGCAAGATTGATAATTCAACTCCTACGTAATAATAACATTAATGGATTATGTTTTGTATATATTTGATATTCTCGATATTTTCTTAGATAGATTCTATTGTATTCCATCTAGAAATTGATTTTCGTACTATTTCTATTTCAATTAATTCAGTATATGGATATACTTACATACATATATGTAAGTATGTATGTATGTTTATATATATACACATATATATATGCATATATATATATATATATGTGTGTGTGTGTGTGTGTGTGTGTGTGTGTGTGTGTGTGTGTGTGTGTGTGTGTGTGTGAGGTTGCATATACTGTAGAAGTAGACGTTCCAGTGATCTTGTTGTCTGATATTCCCCTTTAATACCAACGTTATAGCACAGTGCAGTCCACACCAGTATTCATTAATTCTATAAGTGGTATATGATGAATATTCAGTAGATGGAGATACACATAATTACCACGCCTTAGATTCTGTTTCTGCATATTTAAGCTTCCCCCTACCTATTTGCCTAAGCTTATTTATCTCTAAATCCATTAAAAATGAATAATTTCCGGGTAGAAAGTGTTTTATCCGGAAAGCGAAAAATTAATGACTGATAATGCATTCATTCTGTATCACATAAATAATGATACACATACACACACGCACACACACACACACACACACATACCCATACACACACATTCTCACTCACTGTTATGCGATCTCTCTCTCTCTCTCACTCTTTCTCTTTCTCTCACTCGTTCTCTCTCTGTCTAACATATTTGACTAAAATCACAATTATCGTGACCATATTATTTGCCATACATTGATGGGCGAATTACGAAACAATTTTTTATTACATTTATCCGTGATTCCTTTTCACATTATATTATTTTCATGTAAACAACAGATATGAATGAGGTTATTTTTAGTTTACGTTAATTATCTTCCTGTCTGTCTGTCTATGTGTGACACCTCCCAAACTCCTTCCCATTTTTCCTCTTCCTTTTTCACAAAAAAAGGAAGAAGAAGAAGAAAAGAAAAGAAAAGACCCATAGCGGCTTATTTTTACCCCGAAAGAAGTTACATTGGGGAGGGAGTGGGGGGGGGGGGGTATATTGCCAATAAGGTATATTGCCAATAATTACCGTCTTTGCTTGAGATTAATCTCAAGCAATGTACGTATAAATGAATGTAAAGTAAAAAACAAAAGCAAACTCAGTGGCAAAGTGACCAACCACATGTATTGTTGGAAACGGTACGAGAGGCACGAAGGCACGAAAACTCACATTAACGAACAGGTCCTCTATTGTCTTCCCTTGTTGATACCACGTGATGTGCGCGGGCGGATTGCTCCCCACAGCCGTGCAGGTTAGCTCCGCCTCCCGCCCCTCCACCAGAGGGCTCTCCGACGCCTCGATCCTCACGCTCGTCGGGCCACCTGGTGACCGCGGAAAAAAAGGCGGGAAAAGTTGGGATTTTTAGCGCGAACTTCATCTTGAGGTTACTTCCTCTCTACAGGGTTTGTCGTTTGTTGTTAATTTATTCAGGAAGTATATATTCATTCATCGGATTTTAATATTTCGTAACTGACAAATACGTCGGCAAAAACTCAATAATATATTCAATAATAGAAAAAAAAAAATGATATTAGGTACGTTGTACCATCCCTCAGGAATACTTACAAGTAACATTCCTATAATATATTGCGAAGACAGGGGTCGTGACGTCATTATTCGTCGCTTTACACGTGAAAGGAAAATTAAGATCCTCTCTTGTGGCTGCGACCTCCAGGCTATTGAAAGTGCCTCTCTCCCCGACCGTGCTGTTGGGATCCACTACCTTCCCGTTCTGCATCCACACTACGCTGGGCGGTGGATCCCCTGGACATCATATTCAAGAAAAGAAAAGAAAAAAAAAATTGATAAACTAATATCTCTGAAACCTTGGGAAAGTGATAGCGTGTAAAATTTTAGTCTATCATTCTCGACAGAACGCTGAAGAAAAGAAAAGAAAAGAAAAAAAAATTCTGATAAACTAATATCTCTGAAGCCTTAGGAAAGTGATTGCATGTAAAATTCTAGTCTATCATTCTCGACAGAACGCTGAAGAAAAGAAAAGAAAAGAGAGAGAGAAAAAAAAAAAATTCTGATAAATTATCTCTTAAATCTTAGGA
>BOPN01001093.1:206124-208168 GCA_017312705.2 Penaeus japonicus
TCCCATGCAAGGTCAAAGGTGCTTCACGTTTCAAGAAGAAATTATTATCTATCATATACTGTACATTAGTTAACAACTAGATAATAAAGCTAACGACTGATGACTCAATCAAATAAACACTCAGTTCAAGTGGACTAGCTTTCATGTCTGTAACCACCTGCTTCACAACGTAACCTCATCAAGTGGAACCATAAATCCTCAATAGTTCTGGACACCTGCATGTTGACACTGAAGCACATACTTTTCTATCCAAAGCTCTACACTATACTTTAACATTTACCATGCTACAATACCTTCATAATATCAGCAACGCTTTTACAACGAATCTTCACACTACCCGACATCCTGCCTTCTATGGTGCATCACGCTACAATACCACCATACCAACATTATACCACGCTACTATAACACACCACGTTGCACTATGGCAGCATCTTCAACAACCTGTGCCATGATGCGCCACTCTCGTGCTATTGCATTGCATAAATCCATGTAGGAAGCATTGAGAATAATAACAAAGGAATGAGGGATTATCTTTACTAAAAAGAATCTTGTTTTTGAATCACCATCATATGACGTCTTGTCTAACGCCTCTTAAAAGATTTCAGAAATGATTCTGGTTTTCTTGTGTTTTGGGATTTTTCGACCTACCAAGATGTACAGGTCGGATTTTTGATGTCTTATCTTGCCTGATACGATTAGAATTATCTTTGTTTTGACGCGGTCCTGCTGCCTCAGTTCCAGGCTATATCCCTACAATATCTTGCATATTACCGATTGAACTAAGAACGATAGATAACATTTTATAAAACACCCATGAGAAAGTGAGGAACCGATCACTCCGAGGTATATTTAATATATAACTCTATAATTTAGTATATAACTCCCATTTTACTCCCATTTTCCGAGTGGAGGATTTTCATCTCAACTCAGACTGGCAATCCCTTGGGATCAATGACAAACATAACCAACAGCTGGTGGCATACAAGGATTCCTTCTAAATCCTGGGGGTAATTTGGAGTTTTTACAGAAGTGCAATGTGAGGAATAGCTTCATCCTATCTCAATAACCCAGTTTTGATTGAAAACGGATCTTATCCAGAATTCACTGATAAATCCCTCACGTTGGAAAAGGATTTTGTCATTAGTATTTGCTCCTGACATCGTTGCCAAGACCCCTCTCAATGCACTTACTATAGGTAAAAAAAAAAAAAGTTACAACGAGTTGAAATAAGAATATATCGAAAAGGATCAGGAAAATGAGAATGGATTATCATGCTACCCTTAGGGAAAGGAAACTGAAAACGTTAACAAATGCAAGTGCAAAGGGGATGCAGACAGCATAAAGGAAGGGAAATCATTCTCCGTGCAGGTCAGCCTATGTTTGCTAGGATGATTGTCATTGCACAGGGTCGAAATATGCGTCCCATCAATAGAAGTTATAATAATGAGGGTAATTGTGATAATTATTATAATGGCATTGCGACAGTAATCATAACAATAAACATAATCATACAATTATTGACAATTCTGATGATAGCAATACTGTTACTACTATTAATAGTGGTAACATCAGTATTAACCGTAAACGGTAACAACAACAATTATGATAATTCCAATAACTAATGATTCTAATAAAAATTATGAAGATTAATAGAATCAACATTAGTGACAATGACTTAGGGGATAATGATGACATCAAGAGCTGACATCATCAAGAACAGGTTCATTGATTAATAAGGACAATAATGACTGATGTAACTTTCACATCATGATAACAGAGACGAGGATAAAACGATAAAGATAATGATAACTAAATTGAATGGGAATACTAATAATGACATGAATGAGGATGATGAGGAGGATATTGATGATGCTGATGAATGATAATGATAATGATAATAAAATGATCCTATTATCGTGATGCTGCACAATCTTGTTTTTATTGTTTTTTATCAATATTTAATAATAATGATAATTCCCCGACTCACCTCAGCATCAACATAAACATCATCCTCATCACCATCACAATATATATATATATA
>BOPN01001093.1:276422-281422 GCA_017312705.2 Penaeus japonicus
TATGTTTTCTAGTGGGCATGCCCCTTCACACTTTTTGGGTGTGCTGATTTTTTGGTCACCGATATGGCTCATTTCCTCTTTTTCCAGAATGTCTGATACGGGTGCATATACATTTTCTGCCATTGTGTCCCTATTTTCCTCAATTCTAATTAGTTCTTTAAAAAACTATTTCTTGACACTGTCACAACTTTTTCCAGTTCAGTTTCAAGACTAGAATTACTTTTAGTATTGATGTCTTTGCACCAGCTGCAGTCTTTCTGTATATTTTCTTGATTATCTATTTTTAGTTCATTATTGATGCCTGTTAGGTAAGCATCAATATTACTTATAATTTCTTTCCTGTTTTTCAAGTATTTTCACATTTGTGGCATTTTTTTCTATCACAGGTTTGGCATATAAATTGCTTTTTTTCATTGTGTTTAAAACATTTTTCAGTTTTAGAGTTTCTTTTACTTCTCCTTGGTTTAAACATGTAGTGTTTAAACCCTTAGAGTTATTTAAGTCTGGTCAAGGTCACCTTGGAAGCAGCTGGGCCACGCTGAACCGCTGACCCAGCGTTTTGACCTCCCCTCTCTCCTTGATGCCACTTCTTTTCCTTCCAGTTGTTTTTTGTTCTAATTTATTTTCTATTTTGTCTTTCCTATTTTTTTCTAGATCATTCAGTGCTTTGTACACTTCACTAATCTCTGTTCATTTCCCCCCAGCCTCGTGGCAGGCGGGGATGAGAAATTAAGGAGTTTTTCAGAGCAACAGTTCAGCACGTCCACACTGTACAGCTGCTACTACTATATATATATATATATATAAATATATATATATATATATATATATATATATATATATATATATATATATATATATATATATATATGTATATAGATATACATATAATCAAGAGTCAGTTGCAGCAATTTCAGTAGGGGCAAGTCTTGCTTCCAACACTTAGGAGAACCGGGAATCAGGAGAATTGGAAGCAGAAATTGCGGGTTTTGGGTTGCCGCCACTTCCAGTTGCGAGTCAATTGCCAACGCGACCATAGCTTAGTTTCATTATCATTCTGATGCGTTAAGATACTACAAATTGTTAACTACCTAATTAGCATAATTTTATTTTTCTTCTATGATACTTCCTTCATTACTTATAAGCTTAACATAACAAGGATAGTATTCAATATGTGGCGCATAGCACACCTGTCGGCAAATCATAAGATATATATATATATATATATATATATATATATATATATATATATATATATATATATATATATATATATATACTACTGTCATGTTTAATGAGGTACCCAAGGAAAGGGAACCTGATTTAATAACGAAATGAGGTAATTCACCTGTTTTATTTTGATATTTCGATTATCTAGCAAGTAGTTTTATTGTAACAAAATATTTGAAATATATCTTGTAGAACACAATGTGATAGGAATTTTTTTTGCGTTCTACGGAAACTGAATGAATATTAAAGTATCTTTAATAGCAACCTATTGGATACGAGTGACGGCAAAAAAGATATACCACGGACCCATGGATAAACTTTATTTGTAGGACTCCATCAATAAGGGAGTTATGAAGAAAATTCTTATTAATCTATTATCGAGAATAGAGTTTAATTTACTCAAAAGATTTGTAAGTGGCTCAAAGAGTTGACAGTGATGACAGAGATAGCTTGTAATTAGAATCAGTTTATATCTGAATACCTTTTTCACTCCGGATTAATGATACATCAAGGTGTTCAGGTAATTTTGAACGTTGTCTAATTGCTAATTTGCTCATTGCTGATTATTAAGATTACAAATAGGGCAAAGTCTCCTCCCAGAGTTGAACATACAGAACACGCCGTATGCACAAACATAGCTGCCTCGATCGCAAAGACACTGATAGCCGCCTTCCCATACCCGTCACAGCGAATGCCATGTAATATTTTAGTAAAATCGGTAACAAAAAAACAACAACAAAAAACAAAAAACAAAAAAAACAGAATTAACATCTTAAATGAATGGACCAATAAACCTGAAGCAGTTACAAGCATCTGCTTTAAAACTTGAAATTTATGAAAAAGATACATCAACTTTACCAATTAGCGATAGTCTCCTCCTCCTCCTTCGTGTAAGGGGATGTAGCTGCTTTTAAAAGAGATACCAGGGCTAAAGGGACTTATCGGTGTTCCAGTACTAGGTAAACCTTGCTCTTTGCTCTCTACCCAGCCTTGATATTTCTTTTCCTTACCCCCTCCCCGCCCGCCCCCCTTCTCCCCCCTCCCCACCCGCCCCCCTACTCCCCCCTCCCCACCCGCCCCCCTACTCCCCCCTCCCCCCACGCCCACCACCACCACCATCATATAGGAACATAATGACAAACACAATCACACACACACACACAGTTTCAGTTGCTATTCTGCCTTCGTCGACTAATCTGGCTCTATTCGTAATCTCCATGTTGTAGCTAGCTAGCTGTCTGTCTGTGTATCCATATGAATATTTCATTTCCTTTTTCTTCCCTTTTTTTAATGCGCTCTGTCACTCTCTCCCTCTCTCGTCCGCCCACTCATCGTGCAAGAGAGATAACAAGCGGTCCCCCCTCTCCATTCGGGACCCTGCGCTCGCATCAAAGAATTCATCATCAAAGTGCTTTTAATCAGACGTGCAATTCATATTTTCCTCCTCGCTTCAGCCTCCACCACTCAAGCCACTTAACTACCACGGGATTTGTTGCTTCAGATTTCCGTATTTTATCGCATATGATGTATCATGTTAGTTTACGATGTCTGGATTTAAAACCGGGGCTATGAATTACCTCAAAAATATCTGTTTACCTAAAGTATAAACTTTTTTTCTTTTTTTTTCTTTTTTTTTGGGGGGGGAGGTTATCCAAGCTAAGAAATAGTTGAATGTCTGGATATGATTAAACCAGTTTGATTACATTCGATATGATTATACCCGTTTGATTATATTCGATATGATTAAACCAGTTTGATTATATTCGATATGATTATACCCGTTTGATTATATTCTATATGATTAAACCAGTTTGATTATATTCGATATGATTATACCAGTTTGATTATATTCGATATGATTAAACCCGTTTGATTATATTCGATATGATTATACCCGTTTGATTATATTCGATATGATTATACCCGTTTGATTATATTCGATATGATTAAACCAGTTTGCTTATATTCGATATGATTATACCCGTTTGATTATATTCGATATGATTAAACCAGTTTGATTATATTCAATATGATTATACCAGTTTGATTATATTCGATATGATTAAACCAGTTTGATTATATTCGTTATGATTAAACCAGTTTGATTATATTCGATATGATTAAACCAGTTTGATTATATTCGATATGATTAAACCAGTTTGATTATATTCGATATGATTATACCAGTTTGATTATATTCGATATGATTATACCAGTTTGATTATATTCGATATGATTAAACCAGTTTGATTATATTCGATATGATTAAACCAGTTTGATTATATTCGATATGATTAAACCAGTTTGATTATATTCGATATGATTATACCCGTTTGATTGTATTCGCTATGATTATACCCGTTTGATTATATTCGATATGATTATACCCGTTTGATTATATTCGATATGATTATACCAGTTTGATTATATTCGATATAATTATACCCGTTTAATTATATTCGATATGATTATACCAGTTTGATTATATTCGATATGATTATACCCGTTTGATTATATTCGATATGATTAAACCAGTTTGATTATATTCGATATGATTAAACCAGTTTGATTATATTCGATATGATTATACCCGTTTGATTATATTCGATATGATTAAACCAGTTTGCTTATATTCGATATGATTATACCCGTTTGATTATATTCGATATGATTAAACCAGTTTGATTATATTCGATATGATTATACCAGTTTGATTATATTCGATATGATTAAACCAGTTTGATTATATTCGATATGATTAAACCAGTTTGATTATATTCGATATGATTAAACCAGTTTGATTATATTCGATATGATTAAACCAGTTTGATTATATTCTATATGATTATACCAGTTTGATTATATTCGATATGATTAAACCAGTTTGATTATATTCGATATGATTAAACCAGTTTGATTATATTCGATATGATTAAACCAGTTTGATTATATTCGATATGATTAAACCAGTTTGATTATATTCGATATGATTAAACCAGTTTGATTATATTCGATATGATTAAACCAGTTTGATTATATTCGATATGATTAAACCAGTTTGATTATATTCGATATGATTAAACCAGTTTGATTATATTCGATATGATTAAACCAGTTTGATTATATTCGATATGATTAAACCAGTTTGATTATATTCGATATGATTAAACCAGTTTGATTATATTCGATATGATTAAACCAGTTTGATTATATTCGATATGAT
Organism: Penaeus japonicus; assembly: GCA_017312705.2. Lineage (NCBI taxonomy): Eukaryota > Metazoa > Arthropoda > Malacostraca > Decapoda > Penaeidae > Penaeus > Penaeus japonicus. The sequence goes on from BOPN01001093.1 coordinate 280,876, forward strand.
TAAACCAGTTTGATTATATTCGATATGATTAAACCAGTTTGATTATATTCGATATGATTAAACCAGTTTGATTATATTCGATATGATTAAACCAGTTTGATTATATTCGATATGATTAAACCAGTTTGATTATATTCGATATGATTAAACCAGTTTGATTATATTCGATATGATTAAACCAGTTTGATTATATTCGATATGATTAAACCAGTTTGATTATATTCGATATGATTAAACCAGTTTGATTATATTCGATATGATTAAACCAGTTTGATTATATTCGATATGATTAAACCAGTTTGATTATATTCGATATGATTAAACCAGTTTGATTATATTCGATATGATTAAACCAGTTTGATTATATTCGATATGATTAAACCAGTTTGATTATATTCGATATGATTAAACCAGTTTGATTATATTCGATATGATTAAACCAGTTTGATTATATTCGATATGATTAAACCAGTTTGATTATATTCGATATGATTAAACCAGTTTGATTATATTCGATATGATTAAACCAGTTTGATTATATTCGATA
>BOPN01001093.1:293922-297041 GCA_017312705.2 Penaeus japonicus
AAATGACACTAATATACTACTTAATTCTGGAAATAAACATCCTCGAAGGATCAAAAGACAAATTCAAACTGAACTCTTCTGCTGTACCATGTTACAATAGCACTAATTTGGATATAAAGTCATAACAAGGACTGTACTTGTACCTTATCTATAAACCAAGGGTTCTTCGGAGTAGGCGTGCGGCCCTGTAATCATTGAGTCACCGCCCATCATCAAAAAAGGATGACTAGTGTGCAAACTAGTCCAAAAGGGACGCGAAGGTAACGAAAGGTAACGAGGAAAAAAATAGAAGAACATTGCCCTGTTAGATGCTCGTAGCCCACCTGGGAACCAACCATAATTGAGTACCACTGTACTATGCACGTACTGTACTACCCCTGGATTTTGGTTTCTTGGTTAAGATTCTCGTTTCCGACAGCTTGATCAAGAATTTGATTGCTTTACAGCAGGCAGATCCATGTGGCATAACGCAATGGCACAGAAAGTTGCAATGATTGGTTGCATAAATAGTTCCTGATGATTGTCTTCTCCTGTGACTTACCAGATACCTCGTAATTTCATTTATTTAGTTCCTCTCCAACTGGATGGAATATAAATTCACTGTTTGCTTTCTTCTTATATCTTCAGATTTTTGTTCTTATTTTATTCGTCGCAGCTAGTTAAATACTTTAACTCTAAATTCCATTCATCCATCGCATGTTTTCATTCGCTATTGTCATTCTGCTCTAACTTTTATCGTTTATTTTCTGATTTATCTAACTGGTTTGTTTGTCCGTTTCTACTGCGGTTTTTCTATTGCTCTGGCTCTTTCTCTATAATGTAGCCTCTGACCTTTTTTACTAGCTTTTACTGTCTCCTACTAGGTCACATGATATATACAATACTTGCATCACTTCTCATCAACTCAGTTCTAAAACTATGATGGAAAATTAGATGAAACGGCAAAATGAACATTTTCTAGATAATATACATAAATTGATTTAGTTAATATTGATAACAAGGCACCCAGCCAATACACATTGTTTGATTAAGCTAATATTGATAATATGACACGACGTGTTATTCATGTTGAGAGTAATCAAATATTTTTACTCGTGTTTCAGGAAACTAAGAGCAAAATATAAAAATCTATACAGAATAGATTTTCATTAATCAACGCAACCATTTTCTGGAAACGCGACGGCACCTCAGAGGAAATGGGTTAAAATTTAAGGATTACAAGTAACAAATACTGCCATGGCATATAATCTTCATAAATGGTAGATGCTTAAATGCACTTCTCCCAGAATGCTATAAAATCCCCCCCCCCCCCCACCAAGATGCAGAGCAGTCATGAGTCCAGCTGAAGTATTTACACACACACACATACACACACACACACACACACACACACACAAACACTCCCGCAATCAACATGGCTGTAGAAGAATGATAGCCTTAAAAAACATAGCTATTCAAACATACACGCCAATGACTAATTGAGCAACACTAAAGCCATGTGTATGCCTGTATCCCAAAACTACCGTCTATCGCAAACTAAAGCGTTATATGTACGATAGATAGCTATGTACATATGTGTGTGTGTGTGTGTGTGTGTGTGTGTGTGTGTGTGTGTGTGTGTGTGTGTGTGTGTGTGTGTATCTATATCCCCTCATCCATTAACGTATTATTTGACGAGGTAAGACGTCAATAATACGTTTCGAAGTATTGTTATCGGGCGTCTAACTTCCGCAGACTTTTTCAGCTTTGTTGTCCCTAGGTAAGAGGTGAACATCTTATGATAAATCTGTCCTGCTTTTTCTCTTATTAGGAAGAAGATTAAAAAGAAGAAGAAGAAGAAGAAGAAGAGGAAGAAGAAGAAGAAAAAGAAGAGAATTAATAATAATATGAAGAAGAAGATTAAGAAGAAGAAGAAGAAGAGGAAGAAGAAGAAGGAGAAGAAAAAGAAGAGAATTAATAATAATATGAAGAAGATTAAAAAGAAGAAGAAGAAGAGGAAGAAGAAGAAGGAGAAGAAAAAGAAGAGAATTAATAATAATATGAAGAAGAAGATTAAAAAGAAGAAGAAGAAGAAGAAGAAGGAAAAGAGGAAGAAGAAGAAGAAGAAGAAGGAGAAGAAGAAGAAGAAGAAAAAGAAGAAGAAGAAGAAAAAGAAGAAGGAGAAGAGAGAATTAAGAAGAAGAAGAAGAAGAAGAAGATTAAGAAGAAGAAGAAGAAGGAGAAGAAGATTAAGAAGAAGAAGAAGAAGAAGAAGAAAAAGGTGAAGAAGAAGAAGGACAAGAAGAAGAAAAATAATAATAATAAGAAGAAGAAGAAGAAGAAAAAGAAGGAGGAAAAGAAGAAGAAGAAGGAGAATAAAAAGATTAAAAAGAAGAAGATTTTGAATAAGAAGAAGGAGAAGACGAAAAAGATGAAGAAAAAAAATAAGAAGGAGAAGAAGAAAAAGAAAAAAAATAAGAAGAAGAAGAGGTAGAGGAAGAAGAAGAAGAAGAAGGAGAAGAAGAAAAAGAAGAAGAAGGAGAAGAAGAAAAAGAAGAAGAAGAAGAAGAAGAAAAAGAAGAAGAAGAGGAAGAGGAAGAAGAAGAAGAAGAAGGAGAAGAAGAAAAAGAAGAAGAAGGAGAAGAAGAAAAGGAAGAAGAAGAAGAAAAAAAGAAGAATATGAAGAAGAAGAGGTAGAGGAAGAAGAAGAAGAAGATATTGAAGAAGAAGAAGAAGAAGATATTGAAGAAGAAGAAGGAGAAGAAGAAGAAGAAGAGGGAGAAGAAAAAGAAAAAGAAAAAGAAAAAAAAGGAGAAGAAAAAAAAAGAAAGAAGATGATGATGAAGAAGAAGAAGAAGAAGAAGAGAGAATTAAGAAGAAGAAGAAGAAAAAGAAGAAGAAGAAGAAGATTTTGAAGAAGAAGGAGAAGAAGAAGAAGGAGAAGAAGAAAAAGAAGAAGGAGAAAAATAATAATAAGAAGAAGAAGAATGAGAAAAAGAAAAAGAAGAAGAAGGAGAAGGAGAAGAAGAAGAAGAAGGAGAAGAAGAAAAAGAAGAAGAAGAAGAGGAGGAGGAAGAAGAAGAAAAAAGAAGAAGGAGGAGAAGAAGAAGAAGGAGGAAAAGAAGAGGGAGAAGTAGAAA